>JAOWBN010023898.1:0-10531 GCA_028565015.1 Pinguicula moranensis
TAAAACACACGTTCAAGAATAAGAAAAATCATTCACAAAACCTTCTCTACTTATGTTCTTTTCTACAATATTCCGCTATAATACAAATTACTATATGAACTTGTTCATTTCCAACCTTCTCACGACATGGTTGATAGGTAGATATGTCTTGTCTTGACCGACGGGAAGTTTATGGTGATTTCTGATACCGATGTCTTTGGGTTCAGGAGGCCCCTCACAATAACTTCTTCCAGTGCTTGCGAATACCTGGTGGAAAACATTGCCATCCAGGATGTCAATGTTTCTTTGCCGATTGCTTCAGGGAAACTTACCTACTCGAGACAACTTAGTTCACACGGATTTTATAGCAATTCCAATGGAGTGTGGTCTTTGTGGTGATGAGTATGAGTCCATTTCGCAAGTGTATCATACTGGCTCTCTTTGCTATAGTTGATTTCGTATCATGTATGTGGTGCAACATGATGTTGGATGCATATCGGCATGTATGTGTTTGGTTCGGAACAAGGAACATCATCATGTTTAGTGCGTGCTATGGTGGGGATGGCTGGTGGAGAGAATCCTTTGGTCTATCTGTTTGACTGAAAATCATAGTGTTCAAGGATGTTCAGTTTGATCAATTAGGAGTGCCAGAGCGTATTATTGACACTATGGTTGTGGTTGCTAACTTTTTATTTTATTGATAGTGGCCTTTCATCATAAGAATGGTTACGTTATCCTCAAGAGTGTTGTCGCTTGCAATTTAGGATGCCTTGAGTGGTAGTGCTTTATGATTTCAACGTAATGATTGGCCTAAAACTATTCTGTTCTTGTTTCTATGTAATTGTAATTGGTGAGTGGAATGACATGTGCTTGAATAGAAATTTTTACTGGCCTAAAAATTAAAGAAAATGTCAAAGTTTGGTCTTCTGGAGAATCTTCATTAAGCACAGTACACAATTTTAATAAATATTTTGGAATCGAAAAAAGCTTAAAAATATACCGTTATCTAATTCGAGCCTAAATATATGCTGGATGGAACCAGGAGATATTCGAGGGCTAGGAACTCGCACCTGGTCTTTCCCCGATCTGCACCATGCAACTCTCGGAGCGGAGTGAGATATAGTAGTTAGATCGTGATGGGTTTGTGCCCTAAGGAAGACAAATAGTTTAGCAAGCCTCGACTTTAATCTCTAGGGAATTACCTCTTTTACGTTGACTGTGGAGGCCTAATTATAGTGTTTGCGCGGGATAGAATTGTATTTTACAAAGGAGATGGGTAATCGGTACCACACTTGTGGCCGGTGGCTGGTGTGTGTTATCTCTTTGTCGGGTGGTGGACATCATTCCTTGTCTTCTCGACTAGGGGCTCGAGGTGGATAAGGCTTGTCGGGAGACGAGCTTTTAATCGGGGAATGCATGTGGTCTATCTCAAATGATCCTGTTGCATCGGTCCTCGAGAGGCCCCACGCTTGTTCGAGGTGATCCATCCTCGTTCTCTTAACAGAGTAGGTCCGATATGGATCTTCGAGGTTAGTGCGTCTTTCCTACAAGGTGACTTTAAGGCTTCGTCTGGTCTTCTCATAAGTAGACCCGACGGTCGAGTCTACTCGTGAATGAGCCTTATTTGACATACCTTATCTGAGAAAATGTGCCTCTCTTCAAATCAGGCCTCAGTTCTCAATCTGCAGCTCTTGCCATACCTCTCAAGACCTGCAATATATTGGTTATAAGAAAAAAAAAAAAAAAAAGAAACCCCGCAAGTAAACCAAGAAAAACTAAAGACTCTTTGATTAATAGCTTGTTTAGGAACAATGCTCTAGCAACCAGGTCCATATAGTGTTATCTGGTTTATAAGCCTTTGATCTTCCTCGGAGATCAAAACCCCAAAACAAAGGATTAGGTTCTATTGGGAAATTCAGATACATCTCATGATCATCAGCTTCTTTACAATCTTTAGCATTCTGAACAACGAGTTGCATCAGATACTTTGGATCTTCACTAGAAGAAGTAGGTGCCGTTTGATCAGACTTAATCCTATGGTCATGTCTTATTATTCTTACTTAAAGAGTTGTTGTAGAGTTTTCTGTTTACTTAGCGTGTTGTTGAGAATGTATAGTAAGATTATAAATAGTGCATACATGTATAAAAACAACTGACACGATTGGCCATTGAGCCCTAATGAGAAGATTGATATAATTTGAAAGCTCTGTTCTCTTTCACGCCACACTGGAAGCACAGTGATCACACTGCTTCATTTGTGATTTTTATATGGTATCGAAGCAGGCTGAGTATGGTAGCTATCAGTTTATTGAAGAATAGTTGCAGGTGCACGGGTCAGATAGTCCCAGTACCCAACTCGTAGGTATTCTGCTCAATGGGATAAATTACCTGGTTTGTAGAAGTGCTGTAGAATCAACACTTGAAGCAAATCCCAGGGTCGGTTTTGTTGATGGTTCACTCGAAAAACAAGCTGCAGACAACAAGCTCTATCTAAAATGGAAAAGGGCAAATAGTCTTGTGTGTTAATGAATAAAAGGGGACATGACACCAGACTTGATTCAACAATTTAGGTTTGTGCATGATGTGCGACAACTGTGGAAGGATTTGGAAGAAAGGTTTGGCATTGCCAGTTTGCCACACCTGTTTGAGCTCAAACAGACAGTGGCTATGATGAGGCAAGAGACAATCACTGTGGGAAAACACTTTGGCAAACTTAAACAGATTTGGGATCAGTACGACCAATTGAGACCCTTACCTCATATTGATGCAGAAAATGGCTTGCTGTTAAAAAAGAGAGAAAACGAAGACCTAGTTATGGAATTCCTCATGGGTTTGAATGATGTCTATGAACATGAGCGGAGCCAGATAATATATCTAGACCCTTTGCCAAGGTTGGACAAAGTCTATAACATGATAACCACCGCCGAGAAGCACCGCCAAGTCAGCAATAATTTGTCTGCAATAACAAATGACATGAATGCAGCCCTGATGTCAAAGAGTGTGAGTTGGAGACCGGAAGGATCATCTTAATCTAAGACAAAGGGAAACAGGAGCAACTTGGTTTGTCATCATTGTGGAAAAATAGGACACAATGTGGAGGTGGGCTATAAACTAAAGGGAAGACCAGAATCTGCAAACTGTGGAAAGAAGGAGCATTCAATTGATACTTGTTACCAACTAAAAGGAAATCCAAGGTCCAAAGGGAGACAATACAATGCAGTAAATCATATTGAGATGCAAAATGAAATAAGCTGGAATTCTACTCCTCTTGATCTGAATCTGATGAAGTTGAGAATTTGTATGAGATCATGGGACAAATGAAGCGTGATCTCAAAAAACATACGAATGAGAAGAAGGGCATTGGATAGTCAGAGAAAGTGACAGTCAATATATCGTGGGAATTTTGCAGGTATATCTTCTTACTATGCTTTCAATTGTATTGCCAATCAAGAAATCATAAACGTGGACTGGATTATAGAGACAGGGGCCACTAATCATATATGCATTGATTTGAGCATAATGTCAAAACCACAACCCTTCAAATGTGCTACCCCATTCTGCTTTCCTGATGGCACCGTAAACATGTCCTCTGCCAAGGGAATGTCAAGCTTTCCAGTTCTATGTCTTTAAGTGCTTGTCTGTATGTACCCAGTTTTAAACACAATTTACTGTCAGTTAGAAAACTCCTAGTGTCTAGGATCTCATGTTTTTTTCTTCCCAAATTCCGTGTGTTTCAGAACCTTGAAACACAAAAAATCCTTGTTGTGGGTATAGTGGTGAAAGAATTTTATGTCCTGCGTTCAGTATCTTTTGATCAGAAGCTCATCCAACAAGTGAAGAACAATGTTCCTTCAAGTTCTATTGCCTTTAGGTATCCTCATACTTCCTGTCTAGAACAATCTGTCAATAGCCGGGCATGTTCTGTTGTCAGCCCCAACTTTTTGCATAACCAGTTGAGGCATCCATCTTCTGACATTCTGGCACATGTTGAACGTGTGAACAATGTAAAACCTTTAAACATGGATGATCTATTTTGTGAAGTCTGTCCTCTTACAAAGCAAAACTGCAACTCTTACTCCAATAGCATAAGCATCTTAGAGAAATATTTTGATTTAATTCATATGGATGTTTGGGGTCCATACAAAGTCTCTTCTATCACTAATTGTTCTTATTTCCTTACTATAGTCGATGACAAAAGCAGATACACCTGGACCTTTTTGTTTCAATCCATATTTTGATTTAATTCATATCAGATAAAGTGTCTCATTTGGTGTCTTCATTCCTTAGTTTCATCAGAAATCAATACAATAGTACTGTCAAAACCATTAGGACAGACAATGAGACTGAATTTGTGAACTCACAGTGCAGCATGCTATTTAGTAACTTCGGAATCATGCACCAAAAAAACTGTCTCTACATTCCACAGAAAAATGGAGTTGTAGAACACATGTACAAAACACTTATTCAGATAGCTCGTGCTATCCTCTTCCATGCAAAAATGCCTAAAACTTTATTGGGGAGTCCATCCTAACAGCCACCTACCATCTGAATAGATGGCCTAGTAGAGTACTCAATTGGTAGTCTCCTTATGAGGTACTCCTCCTTGTCAAACCGGATTTGTCCTATTTAAAAACATTCGGGTGTGTGGGGTATGTGATGAATAAATGACTTGGCAAGGATAAATTTGATCAATGGGCTTGCAAAGGATACTTTGTTGGCTACCCTATAGGGCAAAAAGGTTATAAAATATACCTGCTAGACACAGAAAATCAGGCACAAGCATTCCTCCACCTGGTGTGCACACTGATGTACCTTATCCTCATCACCAGATTGATCCTCATGTAGAAAGTCACGAGTAGATCTTTGCATCAAATAATCTTAACGTTGTTCCTATTAGGAGAAGTCACAAGATAAGCCCCCTTCAGTGCTTCTTCGTGACTATGAAACTACCTTCTCCTGCACATCTGATCCACCAAAACTTTCTGATAATCATTATGCTTTTAACAATGCATACTATGAGTTTGTTGGTAACTTGTCTGCAGTGAGTGAGCCTACACACTTTAACCAAGCAAGAAACAACCAAAAGTGGTAGAAGCAATGGATCAAGAGTTGCAGGCTTTGGAAGAAAATGAGACCTGGAAGCTCACGACATTACTCGCAGGAAAAAGGGCGATAGGGTGCAAGTGGATCTATAAGATAAAGTTTTAGCTTGATGGCACAATAGACAAGTACAAAGCCAGGTTAGTGGCTAAGGGATATAATCATGTTGAGGGGCAAGATTTTGAAGAGGTTTTCAGCCCCGTGGCGAAGGTGGTGACCGTCAGATTGCTCTTGGGTATTACAGCTTCCAGAGATTGGCCTATCCATCAGTTGGATGTCAATAATGCATTCCCGCATGGCTGTCTTGATGAGGAAGTGTTTATGTACCCCTTGGGCTACAACAAAGCAAAATAAGGTGAAGTGTACTTGCTGAAAAAATCCTTGTATGGGCTTAAACAAGCCTCGAGGCAATGGAGTCATGAATTCACAAAAGCATTGACGACCTATGGTTTTCAACAATCATACAATGATAATTGTTTCTTCACCCTTCATGGTCATAAACATTAGATTTTTCTCCTTGTCTACATAGATGACATTCTCATAACAGGTTCGGATCTGCAGCAATTGGCTATGGTAAAGGACTATCTGAACAAAGCCTTTTACAGTAAAGGATATTGGTGAAGGACGTTACTTTCTTGACATGGAACTTGCACATTCCATGGATGGATTGTATATTAACCAAAGGAAGTATATCAAAGGGTTGCTGGCCGATCTTTTCTTCTTTCTTCAACCGCTGGTAGCGACATGAGTAAAATTGGTCTATTTTTTTCCTAAATCGGGGTCCGCCTTCTAAAAACATGCGAGAATTGGCTTTTTAGTAGCATCTGTCCTTCCCGGCCTACTATCGTCAATGGTCCGCTTCCTAGGTTATCAAGATGCAACTTCAGTCTCCACGACCCTACCTCAGGGAAACAGGTTGCAATAGATAAAGACAAGACACCACTGTACCACAATTCCGAGAAGTACAAGCGGCTGGTGGGGTGACTGTTATATCCCATCTACACACAGCCTGACCTCACCTATGCCGTCCAACAGCTTAGCCAATTCGTGCACTCACCCCCATGAATCCTACTGGCAAGCAACAATGCTTGTATTGAAGTACTTATCAAGAAATGTGAACTAAGGATTGTTTTATCCAGCCAAGTCTCTTGCTAAATTGAAAGCTTTTGTGATGCGGATTGGGGCAGTTGCAAGACTACACAACACTCTCTAACGAGTTTCTGCCTATTTTTTTGGTCCATGTCTAAACTCTTGGAAAACTAGGAAGCAACAAACCACTCTTGCTCCTCTGCCAAAGCAGAATACAGAGTGATGGCTACTGTGGTAAATGAACTGCTCCGGCTGAGCTATATGATGTAAGACTATCAGATTGCAGTGCCTTTTCCAATACCATTGTGGTGTGACAGTAAGGCTGCAATTGCCACAATATCAAATCATGTTTTCCATGAACGAATGAAGCACATAGATAGATTGTCATGTTGCGAGAGATCAATATAAGTTAGGTTTTATTGCACCGAGTTACGTTCGAACCACCTTGTAGCTTGCTGACTCGTTCACGAAGAGTCTTTTTGGCGCTCAATTCAATATCCTATTGTCCAAGATGAGCCTTTGGAACGCTCCTCTTGAGGAGGGCGTATTGGGAAATGCAGATACATTTCATGATCATCAGCTTCTCCACAATCTTGAGCATTTTGAACAACGAGTTGTATCAGATACTTTGGTTCTTCACTAGGATAAGCAGCTACCGTTTGATCAGACTTAATCCTATGGTCATGTCTTATTATTCTTAGTTCAAGAGTCATTGTAGCATTTTCTGTTTACTTAGCGTGTTGTTGAGAATGTGCGATAGGATTATAAACAGTGAATACGTGTATAAAACAACGGACACAATTGGCCATTGAGACCTAATGAGAAGATTGATACAATTCAAAAGTTCTACTCTCTTTCGCGCCGCACGGGAAGTACAGTGATCACACTGCTTCATTTGTGATTTCTATAGGTTCTAATTAAGCTATGTCAGAAAAACATATTTAATCAAATGTTCACGAGAAGGGGGTTGAAAGAGATTATGAAGAGAGGAATGAAATTTAAAAAAGGTCACATTCAAGAGGATTATAATCAATGACATTAATGTATATGGTTACTCATGATTATGAGATTGACAGCAGTTTGTTGCGCCGATAATTATTGGATGGAAAGAAATAAGATGTGAATCATAACCATTACTTTTGGGTAGACAAAAAAGGAAACACATTTTTATTTATAAAAAAAATAATTTGTACGTCCACTCAACTCTATATAATTTCACGTGTGGTGGAGGTGGAACTGGATGGCCAGGTAAGCAATAAGCATTTGTTGTTTCAAAAAGGGGATTAGTAGCCTAGCACTTTAGAAATGATGGAAATCTAAAGTGAACCGATGCGAGTTTCATTTATTCCTACAGCTGCTAGGCCAAGACCATTTAATCTGATTTACAATCATTGACAATCTTTACCCTTGAACGGTCCAAATCTATTACAAAAGAGAAAATTGAAGAAAGGCATCACAAATCCGACAGAATGTAGAAAAAAATTGTAAAAATAAAATAAAATAGAGAACCCGTGGGACCTTGCTAAAAGCCTAAAACAGTTGAAAATTATAATTGATCGTGAAAAGAGCATATTCTTTTAGATAAGCCATGTATATTATGGAGTCACAATTGCTGATTCATTCTCTATGTAAATTATTTGTGCAACGGATTGCCCAAAGGCTGTGAATTCAGAAGCAAAAATTCGCATCCAAATGTGGATTACACATCCAACCTTCTAACAAAATGGCCGCCTTAACGTTTTCTCTTGCTATGAGCAATCGCCAACATAGTACTTTCATTGCATCCACACTATGATCTATCCAAGGTTATGTTCCGTTAAGGATGTTGTTGTTTCGCTCTATCCATATCTCCCAAGCAACACAAAGCCGCATCATTTCCCATATGTTCTCCCTTTTCTTATAGTTTTGGAGACCAATGTGTTAATGGAGGTGTTACATTGGTTCTCAAGATATGTGCTAGGCTATGGCATTTTTCAAGAAAACAGTGGAATATTTATTGATTTGCATTGATATTGTACTGTGTTACAATGCCTTTTGTACACATATCTATATTTATAGTGTTTGTGCTATGTCTAGAAGCCTCCTAACTCATGATGATGTTTGCAGAGAGTTGTTTTTGTCTTTGGCAGTTGGTTTTAGGAATTCTGGAGCAGATTCTTGATCCTTCTTGACTGGACAAATTCTGGAGTCTTCCAATTGGGCCAAGGCTTGTTGGGCCATATTCTGGTCATCACCCCCCGCAAGCTGAGCGTAGGATTGTTTACTACGTGAATCTTGAAGCGAAAGAATTCAAATAACTCACGGGGCAAACTCTTGGTAAAGATATCTGCAACTTGGTACTGTGATGGGAGAAATTGAGTGCGGATGGTCCCATTTAAAACTTTTTCCCGAATAAAGTGATAATCAAGTTCAACATGCTTGTCCCGTTTGTGAGCGATAGGATTAGTGCTTAAGAAAACGGCACTTTTGTTGTCATAAAGAAGAAGAGGAGGATGTGAGAGTGGTACATGAAGATGTTGAAGCCAAAGTACTTCAGCAGCGGTGTCAGCTAAAGCTCGGTACTCGGACTCGCAACTGGATCAGGAGATAGTGGGTTATTTCTTTGCACTCCACGAGATGAGATTGGTGCCAAGAAAGATAGCATACCCCGTAGTAGATCGGTGAGTATCAGGACAGCCTGCCCAATCAGCATCGGAGTAGGCTATAATAGAAGTTGAATCGGAGGTCCGTGTAAAGCGAATTCCCAGAAAAAGTGTGCCTTTGACATAACGAAGAATTCTTTTAACTGCCTGAAGGTGCAAGTCTGTTGGGGCATGCATATGCTGACTAACAGAATTGACGGCATATGTTAAATCAGGTCTTGTGATCGTGAGATATTGGAGTGCGCCAACAAGTGAGCGATACATAGTAGGATCTGCCAGAGGTGTGCCATCAGAGGAGAGATATTGGGAGACAATCATAGGGGTGCTAACTGGGCGACAATCCAAAAGTTGGGCACGGGCCAAAATATCCCGGGCATACTTAAGCTGGCTCAGAAAAAGTCCATCAGTAGTGAATGTGGCCTCGAGTCCAAGAAAATAAGTAGGAAGTCCAAGATCTTTGAGGGCAAATTCCTGTTGAAGTTGACGAACCAGGCGATCTAAAAGAGGGATGCTGCTTCCTGTGAGAATAATATCATCAACATAGAGAAGTAAATATAGAATCTCTGATTGGCTGTTGAAGATAAATAAAGATGTGTCAGCGCGACTGCAGTGGAAGCCGATGGAACTGAGAAAGGTACTGAAGCGTTCAAACCAAGCACGAGGAGCTTGTTTGAGTCCATACAACGCTTTCTTGAGGTGACAAACATAGTCAGGATATAATGGATCAACATATCCTGGTGGTTGTTCCATATAAACATCTTCATTGAGATATCCATTGAGAAAAGCATTTTTTATATCCAATTGGCGAAGAGGCCATCTGCAGGAGATGGCAAGGGAGAGAATAGTCCGAACAGTGGTAGCTTTGACAACAGGGCTAAAAGTGTCAAAATAGTCTAATCCAGGCACTTGTGTAAATCCGCGAGCAACAAGGCGGGCCTTGAGACGATCAATTGATCCATCTGGAAGATATTTTGTACGAAAAACCCATTTGGATCCAACAACATTTGTATGAGTAGGTCGTGGAACAAGCTCCCAGGTGCAATTTTGATGAAGGGCATTTATTTCTTCATCCATAGCAGATAGCCATGCAGGGCTTTTAGTTGCTGATTTGAAGCTGCGAGGTTCTTTATGTGTAAGAAGTGCAGAGAGAAAACGAGAAGGTACTTCTTGGCAATAGTCAGCGATGATTTTAGGACGAAAAATACCAGCCTTAGCACGGGTGATCATGGGGTGGGAATTATCTGTGGAAGAAGGGAGTGACGTGAGTGGTGATGAGGAAGAGGTAGTATCAGAAGGATCTAAGTGGGGAATTATTGAAGGAGATACAGAAGGAGGTTCTGGGGATATTGGACAGAGAGGACAAGAATTTGAGGAAGGTGAGAGAGTTGTGATACTCGGAGAAAGATGTGAATCGAGAGAAGAAGTGGAGGGTGAAGTATGAGTAGAAGGTTCAAAGAATGTGGAGATATCAAGGTCAGCTAAAGGTATGGTGGTGGAAGTAGTGTTTTGAAAAGGAAAACAGGTTTCATCAAATTTGGCATGTCGGGTGATATAGAGACGAGAGGAGAGTAAATCAAGGCATCGAAATCCTTTATGGGAGGTACTATATCCAATAAAAAGACATGGAGTACTTCGAAGCGAGAGTTTATTAGGAGTATAATCTCGTAAACAAGGAAACACACGACAACCAAATGGATGAAAATGATCATAAGAGGGTGGCA
>JAOWBN010023909.1:0-10531 GCA_028565015.1 Pinguicula moranensis
AGATTTCACTAGTAAATTTCAATAGTGAAATCTCTTATGATGGGCTGGGACCTGCAGAGTAAATGGTTGAGATTGAACCACGCAATCATTCCATGTGTCTTTAGTTTTCAATTATGTATTCCTAACAAAGTTATCACATATGTTGCAACATACCAATCAAATCCAGGTTCGTACAAGCACTCACAAATGTCCATTGCAAATGGAGCTGAAGAGTCATAATTGACAATTCTTTTATCTTTGAGATAATAATGGACTAGAGCAAAATGGCTCTATTAAATTCCAGCGCTTCTATTTAGTAAAGTTGCTGAAACTCAATACATCAAATGACGCAATGCATATTGGGTCGCAACGGAAATGACATCTTTGTATAATTACAAGGGTAAGACCGCTTACATCTGACCCCCCAGACCCCAACTTAGTTGGGAATATACTGGGTACATTGTGGGTTATGGATACAAGCACTCACAAGTTAATGAAAGATTTATTTTCACTCAAGTATAATCCTATACAAAGTTTCTACACCAAACCATTTACAATAGTTAATGACCCGACCAAATCTTTGTTAAACAATTGATAAGAGGCAAGTCCACATGATTCCTTCCTCACACTGCTTCAATATTTACTCTCGAATGTACTTGCATACGCTCTTTTAAAGTACTCGATCACACATAGTGAAAACTCCTTAGAATGCTCAACTCATGTATGAAACTCTTCTTTGGATCAAAGGATGTGGCTTAAACCCTACGTGCCTCAGTATTTATACTAGTTGAATCCTTTCACAAGGAAAAGTCTTGTAAGTTAGCCAAACTCACCCCAAGACTTTCATTCTCCATAAAATACTCATTTGGTAGTAAATCTTGACCACAAGCAAATCCTAGACTAACTAAGATTGTTTCCCATGTTTGATGTCTACCATGTCCTTAGTCATTATCTCTTATATTTGTTTCTAAATTCGCAAGACTTCCTGCCTTCCATGGATTCCGCAAATTTTGTGCATGTGTGTGCTCACATATCAATGCATGTGTCTTGATATTGTTGCACCCGAAGTCCAACAAAATCGATCCTTTCACATTTCATGTGTCAGAGCATGTATTCCGACATTGTCGCATTCTAAGTCCGACAAAGTTGCTTCAACCAAGTCACCCCAATTTGTTGGTCTAGTTGTCGCCAAATGACAGATGAGAAGCGGGCTAATAACTCTTTAACTAGTGATGCTACTCCATGTTGTAATCCATCAAGTTATCACACTAAAGATGACGCACACTTGTGTGATTGTGCTAGCTATACACCAACACTTCATTGAAGGTCAAACCTTACAAAGATAATTGACATGTACTACAATTCTTGTACACGAAAACATCTATGAGAGATCCTGATCACAATCTTGGAAGGATTCTTGGGTAGATTCAGTAGATTGATTATCTTGACTAACAGTTTACACTTAGTTGTGATGAAGATAGGAGTTGGCTCTTAGAATGAATTAGCGAGTACGCTGTCGAGTTGTTTTCCTGAGACTCATCTCATTACAAATCTTATAAGAATGGTTTGGGAAAATTATTGAGCTTATATATAGCATGCTATCAAAATCCGTGATACCCTATATTAAATCATGCATCCGAAGTTCATTTTTCTCCTCTTTTTGCTCATCCATGTCTTCTCTCAGACAGGAATCGGTAGCATATTGGACAAAAGCACAGTTACGAGGATGGAGGCACTTGTGGGGAGCGTGATGTTCATCATCTATGTAGATTGAAATAGGGTCGTTACCTATATTGGTACGAAAGCGTGATAGAACCATATTTTTCGGTTGAATATGCCACGAATACGAACAATGGGAGGCTACCAAAGTCCCCGTATAATGTCACAACTCAAATCTCTTCTTCGGAATTGGTGAGGTAAGGTAGTAACCAAAGAGAATATGTATTTTTGTAGTTCTCAATGCATAAGAGTTATGAATTCTTATGTGTTTTCAAGAGGGCTGTGTACCCCCTTAAATAGAGAAGGAAGAGGCAGAATCCTATTCCGGTTAGGATTAGCCATGAATAGGGGAACGAGAAATCTTAGTCCTTAATTCTCGGTTATTAGTAATTTTAATATAACCGATAAACCTTAATTATCAATTTACCTTATTTATCAATAATTAACCCATAATTATCGATATCTTCTGACAGCTCCTATTTGGCTACATAAACCATATTATCATAACACAATACATTCATACATATCTCTCATGCTTCATATAAGAAATGAGTTGTGCGACCAATAGAAGATAGTTGTGTCATACTAAGTTACCACCAAACTAACATGACACTTTCAAAAATAATGATATCCCAAATCTTCCATGCGTAACCGATAGCTCACACATTGTTTTAAGCTATGACAATATTTGATTAATACTAAATATAATCACCCGGGTAATTATGATGAAGCAAGATAGATTATTCCTTAGTAACTCATGACAATCCATATCAGCTTGACTACTTTTCTAACATGCTCCGCTGGATTTTATATGGTCATAGCCATTGGATAACATATTAAAGTAGCATCGTCAAGCTTCAATTTTAAGTCATAGTTCTAAATCAAAGTGTAAAGTTCAAGTGGACAAAAGTATGTCCATGTGATCACATAATGACAACAAGGGGATACTTTTGTCATTTCACATAATTGTCGGTTTATAGCGCACACGACATGTCATGGCATGACTCCCACTCACTTGGGCATGTCACTTTATCAAGCCAAGCAAATCATAGTCCCGAATAAATATACTAATTATTTATCCTTAATTCTCCATTCGGCTTTAAGGCTTTAATGTGAAAGGTTTGATATTTCACATCCGATTAACTTAGAATCTCATTTTAGACATACTAAAGCAAGTATCTCTAATATTAGTCTCATCCTTCATACTCCATAAGCATAAGGATGATTACTCGTGTGATAGGGCCAATCACAAAGCCTCGGGACATTCTCTTGTGCCTAATTTGATTGCATATAAATGATCGATTAAAAACATCATGCAATTTGCAAAATTTGTCCTTATTATAACAAGATTGATCCATGATGTCAAACCCTACCTGATCCTAGACTCATGATATGACCTCTAAACATATCTCTAGGAATTGGTAAGGTCATCAGATCAATAAACATTGGTAAAAGTACCTATAATAAATAGTTGGTAAAAGTGTTTAATTGTTTGTTGTAAAAGTATACTTGATAGTGATCTCCCATTTGCTGACAGGATCTCGAACAAAATGATAGCGTCTTCTACCAAGGATAAAGGTATATCCAGAGTTTGATTTAGACTCATCCAAAGCACCTCCCCAATCAGCATCCGTAAACTCCTTTAACTTAGTCTCCCCCTGGGTGACATGTGTACAATCACCAAAGCTACACTACGTGTCATGATGCAAAATCTACGAGAAACCCTCCCGATGAATAGTGAATCTGCCATGTCCCAGCCTCCTTCTCCGATGTATCTCGCCCTGTCCGTCACCTCCATCTCATAGTTCCCTCACCCATCCCCGTCTCTTCCCGGGGATGCTCTTCGCTCCTGGGAAGGTTAACTCCCCTCTCAGTCCCTCCACCTCGACCTTGAGGTCATCTACCTCACTACAGATTCCCTTTCCCTCCTTCCCTTACCGTAGCTTCCCTTACTAGCTCTTACCATAACCTCCTTTCATCTCTCTCCGATTATTCACGTTCGCTACAATACTCATGGAATGGTCTATTCCTAAATATATGGAAAAAAAACATAGAAGAGTTGTTGTTCTTGCCAGGAAACAGCCACTAATGTTGGTTAATAGGCGGCGTGGGATATCTTATGCGGAAATGGTATCTCAACAGCACCCTCTTCAAGTACATGCTCGTGTAGGGCCCATAGTGGAACCTGCAATGAATAAATTAGCTAGACATGCAGACACATTGAGATTCTACATTGCAAATATCCCTCCTGATTGTGATCAGGAGCAGCTTCGCTTATTACTGAATAAGCAAGGGCAAGTAATGAAACTTTTAGTGGCAAGGAAATTAAGCTTTCGAGGACAGACCTTTGGTTTTGTAGATTATGCGGGGAACTTAGATACATAGGCTATCCTTTTCAAGTTGAACCAACTTTGGATTGGCTCATATAAAGTAGAGGCTAATGTGGCAAGATATCCTAAACCTATGAGACAAACTCATCTGGCTACGGCTAAGACACATACTGCAATGGCACATAAGAACAAAGAGTCGTACGGGATATGAACTCACTGGTATTGAGCAGAAAGGAGATACCTCAAGGGGAGAAAAGGCACATTGCGCAGATCGAACACTGTGTTATCAAACCACTGGCAGTGGGCGAATCACAGGTACACCCCTTGAGAATAGAAACTGATCCCACATATAGATGGTTAAACTCTGGCTATGTGGGTACACTAAGAGCTAATATGGACTGTATGAAATTACATAGTTTTCTCAAGCGTGCAGGGTATCTTAGTGTCATGGTTAGTCCACTATCTCCCCTGCAAGTGCTGCTATGGGAAGAGGAAGAGCAGGATTTGAGCAAACTATTAGAGCATGATTCAGAATGGTTAGATCAGTGGCTAATGGAGATTTCACCCTGGTCTCAGAATACCAACATGATACCCTATCATCTCTCCTGTATTAGATTATCTGGCCTACCAATTCAGTACTGGACTAAACAGGTATTGGAGAAGATAGGAGCAACTCTCGGGGTTTGCAGGTCTGTTGATATGAACACTTTGCATCACATGAATTTGGAATCAGCAAGGCTCCTTATTCAACTTGATCTGCATACAAGTATCCCCGATCATCTATGCATTCTGATCAATGGCTGCCCTCTTACTATAACTATCAAAGCATGTACAGAAAAGCCAACCACTTTTCCGGCATACCACGACACGAAAGACTTTGAGGATGAAGACTCATCTACTACTACTGCATCAGTTGATCTGGAATTGTTAGAAGAACAGACAGATGATTCAGAGCATAATCTGACAGCCAATGGATCTACAACAAAGTTAGATATATTGCAGACAGAGATAGGAAAACTTCTGCGCTTAAGGTAGCCTAAGAATCTAGCACAGTATCTAAATCTGTGGGTATTGACTCAGTTTTAGCTTTCAACACAAAATCAGCTTCAGGTTTTGATTGCAAGGCTACTCCAGAATCTATTTTAAAAGGAACACCGGATATAAACAGACCTATGCAAACCACTCGTGCTCTACAAGTTGACTCTCCATCTGAGGCAGACTTACTAAACTAGAGTAGGATCATTTGGTGTTAGCCCCCATGGGATAGATTGGGACAATGGCCTCCTTATAGGCAGAGTGGGACTTTCACAGAATGCACAGATAATGCAGAATGGGACAGGGGTCCAGTTGATTGAAGCATTTTTGCATTCAGGAGATTACATAAAGTGTATTTCTCAGAGTCCGGAGGATACTATCAAAGATGTATCACTGCAGGCAAAGGAGGCAATAGATCTGCCTAGAGGTACCGCTTCAATTATAACCTCATCAGTACAAGAATTATCACAGAACCTCTTGCACAAAGAACAAGGAAATCATTCTGATGGTCAGGAGCAAGGTCTCAGGGAATTCCCCTCCCTACTGGAGGCAGTGGCTATTATGCAAAAATAACCTTCACCTATGAAGATAAATATAGGTGAGAAAAAACAAAAACAGGGGGTGCTAACCAGAAGCCAAAAAAAGAAACTATTGGAAGCTGACAAGTCTATGGATCTACACCAGCCCCAATCCATGGAGAAATCTTCAACTGCAAAAACAATGCAAGCCTGGAAAACCTCAGAGGAGGCAAACCTAGTCATAGACCTAGGAAAAAGGATGGGAATTAAATATGGATCAGATCCTGTCACCACACATAAACAGCTAACCTGCATGATTAATCAGAGACAAGGGGCACAAGTCCCAAATTGGCATGATCAGGATCAAAGTCGAGGTAAAAAATGAAGGTTATAACGTATAATGTTAGAGGCCTAAATAGCCCTGGACGGAAAAGGAGATTGAGAGCACTAGTGATAAAAGAGAAACCTGACTTTTTGAGTATACAGGAGACCAAACTAGAATATATGTCTAAGAGGACATGTGATAAAATTTGGGGGGATCTGGACTTTGGCTGGTTGCATCTTGGTAATGCTGGGCTTCTGGTGGCCTATTGTGTATTTGGAATAAGACAAAGTTTCAGAAGACACAAGTATTCAGTGAGGAAGGCATTCTAGGAATTAGGGAAATTTGGAATACATAATCTACTCAATCCAATATGGTGAATGTGTATGGACCAAACCCCCTAGCTGCTAAAATTGAACAATGGCAGAGGATAATATCAATGATGGAAGGGAAAGAAGAACAGAAGTGGTGTGTTATGGGGGATTTTAATAATATTCTTAAAGCAGAGGAGAGAAAAGGCCTAGCACACAGACCAAATCGGGCAGAGATTACAGAATTCTCGGACTTCATAAATAAGGCCAAACTGATTGACTTGGAAATGGGAGGAAGAAAATTTACATGGTCTACTAAATCTATGAAAGCCATGAGTAGGCTGGACAGGTTCCTTCTGAATGAAACCTGGATGGATATGCCGCATCCATGGATACAACAAGGGCTGAAGAAGGAGGACTCAGATCATAGTCCAGTCGTCCTAAGTTACAAGGTTCAGGAATGGGGTCCTAAACCAATGAGAGTTCTGGATACTTGGTTAACAGATGAGTCATATCAGAATGTAATTATCCAAGCATGGGAGTCTACTACCCCAGAAGGCTATGCCAGTTACAGAATCAAAAATAAAATTCAGGCTGTCAGGATGGCTATTAAAATGTGGAATAGCACAGCTCTAAGAGATCTAGCAGGACAACGCAAGCTTTTGGTTGATCAATTAGATGCATTAGAACTGGAAGCTGAAACTACTCCATCATCCAGCCAAGAAAGTATGATCTTAAATCTTAAAGAGCAGGTTCAATTGGTTTCTCAAAAACTGGACAGCATAAACTACCAAAAGGCTAGAATTCAGTGGATAAAGAAGGGAGATTCCAACAGTGCCTATTTTCATAAACTGATTCAAAGGAACCGAAGGAGGAACTATATCCAGGGAGTGCAACATGTGGACCTTTGGCTAGAGGAACCAGAGCAGATCAAGCAATGTTTCAAGGCTCACTTCGAGGAAAGATATACAGAGATCCGTTGGGAGAGACCAAAAATCTTCTCTCTTGTTTTTTTTTCATTTCTGAGCCTTATGAGTCAGAGACTAATTATGGCACCCTTCTCTGGAGATGAAATTATGCTGGGAATATCAGAATGTGATATTCAGAAAAGCCCAGGGCCGGATGGACTTAACTTCAAATTCATAAAACAATTCCTACCATTGATGCAAGCAGAGATCTTCACCCTATTTCAGGAATTCTACAGGAATGGACAGTTAACTAAAGGGAGCAACGCTGCTCATATTTCTCCGCTAGCCAAGAATTCCTCTCCTCAATCAGTGAGTGACTACAGGCCCATTACTTTGATAGGATCTTTCCCAAAATTCATATCTAAGGTCCTAGCTATCATATTAATTAAAGTTATGAAAGAGATCATAGCTCCCACTCAAATGGCCTTCATCTCTGGCAGACAACTACTGGATGGGGTGATTATTGCTAATGAAGCAATAGATGAACTGAAAAAGCTGAAACAGACTGGCTTTATCATGAAAGTGGACTTTGAAAAGGCCTTTGACACGGTTAACTGGATATATCTATATGATGTCATGAGGCTTATGGGATTTCCTCGCTGCTGGATTGCATGGATTAAAGGTTTGCTAGAATCATCCTCAACATCAGTCTTGATTAATGGCAGCCCCTCTACAGAGGTCTACCCCCAAAGAGGCCTAAGGCAGGGGGACCCCCTATCCCCCCTTTTTCTATCTTATAGCAGCCGATTGCCTTTCTAGACTATTGCACAAGGCTGTGGAGCTTCGGTAGTTCTCTGGCTAGAGTATAGGGAGAGATCGGATCAACCTATCACATCTACAGTGTGCAGATGATACCCTCATTTTTGGGGTGGCTGAATGGCAGACTATAAAGACCTTAAAAGCAATGATCCTGAACTTCGAACTTGTATCAGGTCTTAAGGTGAATTTTCAAAAAAGCAGTTTGATAGGAATGAATATGGACACTAACCTACTCCATGATGAGGTATTCCCATAGGCAGAAACCCCTCAAAGCAGTTGACGTGGTCACCAATCTACAAGAAGTTTTCTACCCAATTAACAGGATGGGAGGAACAATTCCTCTCAACAGGAGTTAAGTTAACACTCATCAACTTGATTCTATCCTCTCTTCCAACACGTTATTTTGGTTTCATGGAAGCTCCTAAGATAGCTCTCAAGAAGATGGTCAGCCTACAAAGGAACTTCTTTTGGGGTACAACAACACTGAGAAAACAAGTGAATTGGGTAGCCTGGAGAAAAATAACAAGGACAAAGGACAAAGGAGGTCTAGGGGTTAAACATATACAGAGTTTCAATCTTGCTATGTTTGGCAAATGGGTGGCTAGACTGTTGGTAGGGGAACATAATATGCTCATGGAAATATTGCTATCCAAATACAACCTGAAGGGTAATTTGTTCATAGGACCATATAGATGCTTATTTCCTAAGCAATCAGGCACAGTAAACCATAGAAGAAGGGGCATTGGGTACCCATCACACTAGTGGAACTCAATGCAGACTTTGGCATTTGCAGAATGGCTTCAACCGAATATTTCATTACAGGTGGGTGATGGTTCCTCTATCAGGTTCTGGCTGGATAATTGGACAGGGTTTACAAACCTAGCACTGCAATACCCAAGACTTTTTAGAATAGCACATAATCAGAATGCTCATATAGCTGATATGGGAGAATGGACTGACAATGGTTGGCAATGGAAATGGGCATGGAAAAGGGAACTTAGGGCTACTGATGTAGAAGCACAGGAATCGCTGACCAGACAAGTTAATGGACTAGTACTAGATGAATTCCTCAAGGACAGGTTTATCTTCAAGGACTCAATGGATGGTTCATATTCAGTGAGCTCTGCCTATAAGTGGATCAGAATAGGGGGATCTGAACATACACTGAATGCAGAAGACGCATAGTTGAGTATTGTATGGAATAACATCTCTCCATTAAAGGTTTGCATCTTTGTGTGGAGGTTACTACAAGATAGTTTACCAGTGAAGGCAACACTGCAACACAGCCAGATTATTAGAAGAAATCAGGAAGTCCTCTGTACATTTTGTAAAGATGGCACAGAAACATCTATGCATCTCTTCTATACTTGCCCCCACTGCAACTCAGGTATGGGCCAGGATATCAGACTGGCTATCAGGCACCAGAACACAGGTATCCCAGGTTTCTGACATCGTGAAGACTCCTGTAGTCATTTTATGACAGCCTGCATAGCTGACAGCCACTTGATCAATGTTGCCGACCCCTCATATCATCTCTTTACAGAGGAGGCTCTACAAGCTACAAGCGGGTTTAGATTAGTAAACTTATCTTTTATCCTTTATTTCTTTCTCCCACCTTCCCTACTTGGGATGGTTGTTGTACATATTCTTTCCATTAATGAAATTTGGCTTATAAAAAAAAAGACATTTGGAAGGCTATCTGGCAGGCCTTCATGTGGTTTATATGGAAGGCCAAGAATAATGCTCACTTCACCAATGGGGAAATCAATCCTATAAAAATCATGGAAACTATACAAAGAGCTACTTGGTTGTGGTGTAAAGCTAAACTAGGTAAACAATTTCCATATTCAATAGCAGATTGGCAAACGAATGTAAGTAGGTGTTTGTATCTCAATTCTAATTCATAGAACTACTGCTGACATAAGTCTATAATATGATGCATATATCTGCTATGGAATTGCACAGACATAAGTAGTCAGATATGGGAAATTTCAATGCATATTCTCATACTCTCATGTCTCTGCAGTAGCAAGAAATGAATCTTTACCTGAACGTGTTTACTCTAATTAGCCTATTTGACTTCTTGGAATTACTAATCCTTCACTTGGTTTAGCTGGGCAGAATGTGCTTGCAGGAGAACGCCAAGGGTACACAAGAGCCAGTTGTAAACTGAAGAATTATTGGGTGCATTGCTAGCGGATTATTGCACTAACCTGTTACACATCTCTAATCCGACTTAATGCAGGAATGTAAGGAATACCTACACCAGAAGAAATCTGACAAAAACAAACAGACTCGGTGTGCAATCTGCGTTTGGGGATATTTGATCTCCAGTATCCGAAAAAGGACAATCTACATGGTTAAAGCAAAAGTTAGGTAACATGGGCTTATAGGAGCCTATTGAAGAATGTACAGACCGTGGTAAGTGTTAGTGTTATGTCAAAGGCCAATCCCCTTAGGCCTATGTATTAACACTTTAATGTTGTATATATGATTGTAGCAACCTTCACTACTTTTTATTTATAACATATAAAATAGTGAAGCCTAGCATTGATAATATAGAGTGTATCACAAAGAGTTGTGATGATGA
>JAOWBN010023920.1:0-22161 GCA_028565015.1 Pinguicula moranensis
TAATTTTTTATTATTATTTTATTATGTTTCTGAATTTTTTTTTAAATTTTTTTTATGACTCGGCGGGTCACCCGCGGGTCGGGCGGCAATTTGAATTTCAAATTCCGCCGGGCCCGCCGGCCTTTTTTAATTTTTTTTTAAAAAAATCGGGCCCAGAGGGTCGGCCCACCGGACCACCTCGCCGGGTCTGGAAAAATCCGGACCCGCCGGGCCGCGTTTTACGCAACCCGGGCCCGGCCCTTTGTGTACGGGCCGCCCGCGGCCCGCCAGCCCGTGACCCGCCGTGCCGGGTCCGGGCCGGGTCCGGCCGCGGGCCTACTTGGACATGTCTACTAAAGATAGTGTCGGATAGCAATCCTTTTACACCATTGTACACATGACAACTCACCTAGCCTAGTACTAGCAAGGATATACATAAGTCAACACTAGACTAGTCTAATACTCTTTTGTATCTATTTAAACGCACACTTGTTCATAGAAAAATCAATACAGAGAAAAAGCTTCAATCTGCAAAACTTTTCATCCTGTTTGTTTCTTCATCCTAAATTCAAGTTCTTAAGGTTCTTCGAACCTTTTCACAAAGGAAAGTGAGGAATACCATCGAAAACACTAAAGAGAGCAACCATCTTTCCATCAACTTACGATATCCGCATCTCGTAAAAATCCTCCATAGATGTGCGCTTACCCTTGAAATTGGAATATCCATAACTAACTTTTGCCTTTCTATCACCAGTTATAAAGCTACAAATTAATAATGCAAAAGCGTATTAACATTTTACACGATCTTTCTTTAAGCTTCGTGCTTCATCTTTGTTAACTAGGAGGACTATGTCTCCATTAGCTGCCACAAATTAATCGCACAAGTCTCTTATCCAAGCAAAAAAGCCTAAACAAGCTTTCAAGACTACCTCAACACTCAATCAGGCTTCACTCCCCGAGTTCTCCCAAACTCTCATATAAATCAACATCAATCTAAACATTCAATGACAATTTCCAACAGGTATTCCACTATCCTGATGTTGATTTCCCTTGACAACGAACCAAGTCCCGCTTTTTCTTTGATAGACACTCGGGGTAATCATGGTGCTGGCAGAGGGTTCAAGGGTGGAAAAAGTGATGTTCATGGTGATAGCAGAAGTTTCAAGGGTGGAAAAGGTCACATTCATGGTGATAGCAGAAGTTTCAAGGGTGGAAAAGGTCACATTCATCGTGATAGCAGAAGTTTCAAGGGTGGAAGAGGTCACAAATCGGTGCCTAATGCTCATCTTAGACCAGAAATCAAAGATCTTGATCAAGTTCGGAAAGGCAAGAGAAAGCAGACAGTTTCTCATCTTAAGAGCAATTCTAAGAAGGGGAAGAAGTTTGGGAAAAATGGCAAGAGAGGCAATGGAAAGTAGACATCTCATCTTATCTCTCGTCTTCTGCAACTTCTGTGGGATTAATGCTAGCTCACTGCGTTTTTGTGAAGCAACATCGAATGCTGCATTTCGGAGATGGTGTATCCAAAAGTTTTGTATGCCACATAACTCTTTATTTATATATAATCGTACAGATCAGAATTGCATCTTTATTTACAATCATTCTCAAGTTCTGATCACAACTCTGGGAAGTAATAGCATATCCAGAACTTCAGGATTTGGTCCACCTCTTTAGCTTATTATAAGTGAGCTAGCTAGCAATCCACTACTAAGTAGGTCCACTTGAAAAAAAATTAGAAGAATGAAATAACAAAAATAATACTCGTTTGAGAAAGTTGATGCAAAAAGTAAAGGGCAGTTGATCACCAAAGGAGCAATGCTAAATGCTGAGAAGTGGCAGATCCCATTCATCCTCCTCTCGGGGAGGCTCTTTCAACACAGCACATGCCCACCACCTACATATATTTGATGTGCCAACACACAGTAACACATTCTTTACTTGCTTTTCTTCTTCTCTTCTAGTTCTTTGTTCCAACATCATTACATATTCTCTTGGAGCTCTTGAATAGTTTAGTTTCAAAGAAGGTGAAGCAGTGGTTAAAGAAACAGAATATTATGGCATTCAAGGAGTTGGTCCTGCGACCGAAGAGGAAATTTGAAAGGTTTACTCTAAATTATTCTAAGTTTTTTTATTCATTTCCAGTTTTACCCTCGTATTAATCTACATAAACCAATGTACCCTCACAATATTCAATATAATACATTTTTCTTAAATTCTATTTGGTATCAAAGCCAAACCTTAGTCCCCAAAACCGCTGCCCATAACCAAACCCAAGTACTAGCACAACTGCCGTTCCACATCTCTCTTTGCCACCATCCACCGCCGCCGAGCGCCACCGTTGAACGGCGACCACCAGTGTTTACCCGGCGACCGCCACTATCATCGGACTGACCAATGACCCGCCACCCACCATACTTTGTGCAATTAGTCTAAAGGCAGATATAAGTATGTGGGTTTTATCATCGGTCTTTGCTCTTTGGTTGGAACTCTTTTTTCTGTAAATATTTTATTCAATGAATTTTTGGCTTATCTTAAAAAAAATATATATATATATATATATGTGGGTTTTACGGTGATGTAGTAAGGGTCCCAGTTCGTTCCCTCTCTCTGTTTTTTTTTTGTTTTTGGAAGACCTGGTCTCCATTGTCTCCTTCGTCATGTTGTCTTACGGAGTGTGTTTCGTGCCAACATAGTCTGAATTGGATCTCAATTTCATACCATTCGAGTTGAAATGTTGGAATCCAATGTGCTCGACCAGATGGTCCTTGCTGTCCCTTCAGGCCATCGTACATGGGGAAATTGTCCTTATTCCTTGGCTTCACGTCCCACGGCTGCTGTTGTTGTTGCAGGTACTCCTACTACTCTTCATGGTTAGTCAACTCATCCTACCTGGATTCTGGATTTTAGGGCTAATAATTAGATGACCGGTGAGTTGTCTCCTTTTAATTTACCATTTACCCCTATAAATAAGTTAGTTTATATTGCAGATGAATCTTCCATTCCCATTAATATTCATAGTGATGCTCAATTGTCTCCTCACAACACTCTTTCATCTGCTTATTATGTTCCCAATTTCGCTTATAACATTCTTTCTATCCATCCTCTTACTAAAGATCATAATTGTGTTGTTCTTATACCTCATTGTTGTTATTTGGAGGACCTCAATACAAAAACAATTTTTGACGGTTGGCATGAGCGTGGAGACCTCTACTACTTTGGTAATCCCCTACAACCTCAGCCTTACATGATCATTGCATTATATATCATTTGGTAAATCATGCATATTCAAATTGTTTTTTTTAATGAAATTGGATTGCATGACATACCATGAATTTTTGCCTAGAAGCTTGCACAATGTTGGGATTATTTTTGAGATACTCATGGAAAGGGGTATGAATTAATTCATTATTTTATACTATTTGTGTGCTACATATTGCAACTAAGTTGTCATTATTTGAATTTGCTTCTAGATTTAAGCCATTGTTGCAACTTAATTTAACCTCTCTATCCTTGAGAGTATGTGTGAGTTTAGGTTGCAAAGGGAAGACAAAGTTCGTGGGAATGGTTGGCATTAATAGTAGCACGCTATATTTTGTTTGTTAAACCAACATGAGATATATTAAGAGGATGTTGTTTCATTGGAATCATGTTAAATGGCTTTCAAGGGTCCTACTTTGGAGAGATACGTTTTCAAAGCTTGACTTACAAGGTAAGTATGATGATCACATGAGTTTTAGTGATACTGATGAACTTCCGTTTGATGCATTTCAGTATTTGAGGACAAATCCTTTTCAAGAGAGGGATTTTGATATGATCATAGGTACGAGCTACAAGATCATATCTTTGAACATGGATGCTAAAGATGTTCGAGGCCCAAGACTCATCCAAAAGAGTTTTAATCCCTGAAGGTGTCCTACCCCAGAGGGAGTCCAAACTCAACAAGGAGTTCTAACCTAATAAGGAATCCTAATCCAACAAGGAGTCCTAGACGAGTAAGGAGTCCAATAATGATATATGGGTGCAAGACAAATGATAGAAATATAGCCCAAAAACATCACATTAGAGTCCATTAGATCCAAGCCCTTGAAAAGGGCCATGAATAACCTCATAAGAAAACCCAAAATAAAAGCACATGGTCAAGCTCAAGTCAACATGGTCCAAGCCCAAGTCCAAGAAGTGAAGTTCACAGCCCTACCCATCATTAGGGAAAGTCCAAAATTGTGTAGATAAGGAAGGAGGAAAGAGAAAGGTGTCTAAAAGGGAAGTTCCTAATATTTAGGGATTTTTCTTCCTCCCTAAGTAAAGATGTTTCCTTCACACTCAACATTCATTTGTTCATCCAAGAAACTTCCTTACAAGATCAAGACTCTTAGGACCACTACAAGACACATTTTCTTGTCCAATGATAGAAGGGAAACCATGGCCAATTTTTCAAGACACCCTAGTACATGTATTTGGTCTAATTTTTAGGTCTTAATTCATAGCCTAGATTAGTTCTCTAGTTACTTCAGTATTCCCTTATGATTAGTGCACGAATTTTAGTCAAATTCTATCATTAGTTATGCCTATATAAAGTCCACAACATTCATTGTATTTTACACAACACTTTTATGAATTTGAGTTTTTGTGAGATTTTCGTATTCTCTTTGATTTTACGAAAACTTCAATTTATCTTTTCTCTTTTTGAGTTAAATGGCATCGTAAGAAACTTATCCTTGATTCTTGATTGTTACATTCATTACCTTCAGGGAATCATACATGGCGTTCTTATTTTCTTTTCAAAACCCATGACTTGAGTTGGTAGAATGCAAGTTATTCTATAGGCTTGAGAAACAATAAATGTATCCATGATCAAAACTGTGAATCACCTGGTGGTGGGTTTCGTCACAAGTTTGGCAAGATTCATATTAGATTTGTCATTCACATACACGAAGGCGCAAAGTTTGACTAGTGTTATGTTGAACGAGAAGAATTTTCATTAATAGTCTAACAGTCTTGAGCTATTTTTTGGGCGACAAATGCAAGCTTGGTTGACTTCTTAATGATAAGAAGCCTCCAAAAAAATATGATGTGAAAGCTTATGAAGAATGGTGTGTGGATAACTGTGTGGTATTGGGGTGGATGTTTAATTCTATGGAAGCACCAGTCTGCAACATGTTTATATACCACACGACTGTGTCTGGTCTCTAGGTTGATCTCAAAAGGATATATTCTCATGCGTTCAATGACTTGGATCTTTGAACTCCACCATGATATAAATCATGCTTTGCACGTTATACTGGGATTATCTGTTGTTAATTTCTTCAGCAATCTGCAGACACTTTGGGAGGAACTATCTCAGTATGATCCTCTAAGTTTTTTTTAGTGCTATTATGAGGGTGAGGTCGAATCCAAACGTCTTGATCTTCGTTGGACATATAAGTTCTTGATGGGCTTGAAGCCCAAAAGATCCAAGCAGGATTCTTGGCAACATAAAGAAAATTGAGGGCTCGATTGAAGCCAAGAGAGTAGTGAGAAATGTAGATGGAAAAATAGTGCAATAATCTGCAATAACATGAGGACGAAACACTCTAGATTTGGCATAAGTAATCATGGGATGAGAGCCAACTGTGGTCGTGGAGTTAGGGGGAGGAACATAAACAATAGCTGAGGGAACATTTGTAGAGATAAAAGAAGAGGGAACAATATCAGTTGTGAGGATTGTAGGAGTATCTGAGGATGAGGAGGAAGGAAGAGCAAGAAGCAAGGAGCAGAGATAACAGGAAGATGAAGATGATGAGGTCGTTGAAGATGGAAGGGAAAGGATGATGGAATAATGGGGAAGGAGAAGATGAGTCAGTCTCAGGAGGCTCAATAAATCTTGGGACATCAAGATTAGAGGGAGAGGGAAGAGGAGAAGAACTATGGAATGGAAAGTAAGTCTCATCAAAGCGAGAATGTCAGGAGATGTAGAGTAAGGAGGTGGAAAGATCAAGGCAGCGAAAGACCTTATGAGAGGAGTTATAACCAAGAAAGACACAGGGTAGACTACGAGGAGAAATTTGTGAGGTGTATAATTGCGTAAGTAGGGGAACACTCGATAACCAAATGGGTGAAAATGATCATATCGGGGAGAAAAATCATAAAGTAACTCAAAAGGAGAGATATCTGTCAGAAGAGGCAATGGTGACCGGTTGATGATGTAGGTTGCAGTACTGAAAGCATCAACCCAATAGGAGGGAGTATGAGAGTGAAAGAGCAGTGTGGGACCCATTTCAGTAAAATGACGGTGCTAACGCTCAGCACAACCATTTTTAGCAGGTGTATAGAGACACGATAGCATATGATGGATACCATGATGAGGAAAATGATTTTAAAAATGATGGCTAGTGAATTCTGTGCCATTATCACTCTGAAATTTCTGAATAGTGATGGACTGCATTTTTCAGCAAATTTATGAAAGTGAAGAAATGTAGCAAAGAAATCAAATTTATTTTCCAGGGGATAGAACCAAGTAAATCGAGAATAGTCATCAATAAATATAACAAAATATCGATCAGAGTGTATTAAAGCAAGCAACCGAGTGGCACATTTTTCATTTGATACAAACAGGAGGCTATGGCTCTTGGCCATTTAAAAAAACACAAATGTGAGGGGAGAGGAGCAAGGAGCTAATAAAAATACGACCTGACGACCTAGTAACAACACAATGTGAGATGATACATAACCAAGGCTAGCATGTCACAGGTCAAAGGAACTGTGAAGTTGCAGACCGAAAGGGAAGGGACAAAAGCGGGAATACTGCGTTCAAGTATATACATGCCACTGGACGCATAAGTTATATTACATGGTGCAGAGACGTTTTCCCGGTCTTGCGATTTGATGAATACGGATGACCACCAGAACACCATCTTTGTTCACCCACTCTAGCTACGGCAAGCTTCTTTTGTTTTTGTTCTAGCAAGTAAATCGACTCCTTACTTCCCAGGGATACCTCACGCGATCGAGGAGCATACACAAGCCTTCCCCGACCCCGACCCCTGCGACCATACGCTCTCCCTCTATTCGTTTCCTCCTCACATTCTGGTGCCTTCTAGATAACCAAATGAATATGTAGACTATGCCTTCCTTACAACTAAAGAGGCTCAAGAGAGTGGCTATTAAGGCAGGGAAGACTCGATTGTTTCAATATTCTCAGGTGAGGTAGGGAACAAGCTATGCCTTAGTGGTCACTATGTAGAATCACAAATCTGTGCATGAAGGATTGGGACCGAGAATAATGGTGCAAAAGGCTCCTGTCCAACATGAGAAGAAGCATCTAACGTATTATATTACAAATTTCTCAGCTCACTGTGACTCTACACAACTGCTGAATATTGTGAATAAGCAGGAAAATGTAAGGGAGCTGAAAATAGCTTGCAAACTATCCAGGGAAGGTCTACCATTTTGCTTCATTGATTCCGTGGAAACTTTGAATTTGGTCATACCGCCTGACAGCAAATGTTGCTTGTTTTCCTAAGATCTCTGAGAAAAATCCTATTCAACAACCTCAGGTGTCTATGACATCCAAGCTTGTGTTGCTTCCCCAAGTTGCTATGAGCCAAGGCCTAGCCACAGATGCATCAACGAGTATGGGGTTGGGTATGCCAAGGAATGATAATTGCAAGATGCAATCCAATGGTATGGCTCAAAGTAAAACTGGTGATGAAGTCCCACCACTGATCATATTCTCAGAGAAAGATCCTGCTAGCTGTTAGCTTAAGCATGGCTATGTTGGAGTTACGAATGTTGGGACGGATTGGAAAAAATTGCAACTTGAGCTCAAGACAGCAGGATACCTAAATATTATAGTCAGTCCTTTGGATGCTGCAACGATTCTACTATGGGAGGAAGAGGAACATGATCTGAAGAATTTGATGAAAAATGATAGTGTATGGTTACTGAATTGGCTGGATGGCATATATCCTTGGGATGCAGATTCAGTACTAACCTCCCGAGCAAGCTGGATAAAGGTATATGGGCTTCCAATTAAATAATGGACCAAACCCATATTAGAGAGAATTGGAGCAGCCTTGGGTACCTACATAAAGATTCATGAATGTACCATTTTGATGAATGTACCATGCAACATTGATATTTGGAAGCAGTACAGTTACTTATCCAGACTGAATGGGGACATAGCATCTCGCCGTTGCTGAATGTTGTCTTAGAGGGTAAACAACTAACACTGTGTGTGAGGGAGGCAGGACTTGATAGATTTGAAATGAATACTTGGCAATATGACATGGCTCCAGATGAATTTGAATCTAGCCTCAATAGCAGTCAAATTTCTGTTGGTGGTACCCTTGACTGCTCCACATCCACATAAGAACTAGAGCATCTTTCAAAATTGGCTCCACATGTGGATAATAATAGGCTGAACACTTCTGCCACAAAGGCTGGTGTACAAGCAGATGCAATAAAAGTACACATCGGATTAAATGTACCACCTACCTGTTCTACCAATGATATAACTCAACATAAAAGTGTTATAGACAACGTATGGATTCCTGTTAGAGTGAGTTGGTAGCCAACTATATCTGAAAACTATGATGAATTGAATTCACCACTAGGAACTAATGTTGATGGGATTATCTCTAAGACACTGGAACAAAATAGTGACTCTGTGTCAAAGGGAAAAGCAGATAAAATGAGAAAATTATCCCTAAGATACTCCCAGTGGATGTTGCCTCACTGTCAGAAAACACTCAAACACCAAGCGCGATTTGGCTGAAGTACATGGTATCCCTACACCAGTACCTGAGGACAAACATACGATAGAAGGAGTTTTACTAAACCAGGTAGACAATCTACAACAAGATTCCTTTCAGGCTGGTCTATCTGAGATGGGAGAGAAAGCATATATGAATTGTACAACACCTAATTCTGAGGCATTATCTCTAGGGAAAAATATAGCAGCGAACTTCCAAACTATATCGCAAAGTCCACAGAAAAAAGTGGATCAACATTCTATTCCAGTTTCAAAGAAAATGGTCATCAAGAGGAGTCAAGGTTATGGTCCCAAAACTAGGATTCAAGCTAGAAAGGAAGCTACACAAGAGGTAGTGAAAGATCAAGCCACATTAGATGAATGGTTGGGTGGTCTGGTGTAGCATCAATCACCTAATCCAAAAGAATCTATCTAGAAGTCTCCTGAGTACAATCTATATGTTGAAAACCTAAATGTTGAAGCAGACTTAATTAGGGGGATTGAATGTAGACTAGGATTAACATATGGCTCAAACCCAAAGGAAACACACCAGCATTTGGTACAACTGAATGGATTAAATCGCAAGTCTCAAAGGGCTGCAACACCTGGTAGCAACAAGAAAGGAGATGAAAAAATATTTTTATGAAGATTATAACTTAAATGTGGCATATATAGCCCAGGAAGGAAGAAAAGAGTAAAAGAACTCATATTGACAGAAAAATCAGACTTTATAAGTCTCCAAGAAACAAAGATGGAAAACATTGAGGCAAAGTTATGTGCTTATCTATGAATTGAAAGGAATTTTGATTGGGTTTGTCAGGGTTCATAGGGACAATCTGGAGGTCTAATATGCATCTGGGACAGAGAAAAATTCAACAGGCAATCTATCCTGTCAGCTGAGGGTGTTCTGGGGGTCACAAGAATCTAGTTTAACGAAGAAAACAGCTCTAATATGTTGAACATGTATGGTCCAAGGGATTTAGTATCCACACTGAAATAGTGGTAGGACATAAGAGAAATCCATTACAGGTAAGGAAAATCAAAAGTGGTATTTGATGGGTGATTTCAATGCTATACTCAATTCTAGTGAACGGAAAGGCACATCCCACCACCCAAATGATCAAGAGATATCATCCTTCAACAATTTTATCAGTGATCTAAATCTCTTGGATCTAACGATAGAAATGAGAAAATTTACATGGTATCTAAACTCTCTCAAAGCCATGAGCAGAATTGATAAATTCTTATGCAATTAGCACTGGCAAAGTCAAGACATAATGTGGAAACAAACAGGTCTCAAGAACGATGATTCTGATCATTGTTCTATCAGCCTATGTTCTAAAGTGCAAAATTGGGGACACAAACCTCTAAAAGTATTGGATTGCTGGTTAGAGGACAAATCTTACTCGGTGATGATTGAAAATATTTGGAAGAATACCTACACACAATGTTATGCTAGTTATAGAATGAAAACAAAAATCCAATATATCAGAGCTGGCATAAAGGCGTGGAATCAATCAGCACCACATAATCTGGAGGCTAAACAAAAAGAAATTCTGAACAAGTTTGTTGAAAAGGAAGTGGAAGCCGAGTTAGACATAATCCAACCTATTAGTGCAGCGAATTCTCAGGCCATTCATCTACTTAGAGAGGAGTTGAATAAGACTACTAGGCACCTGGATAGTTTTTCCTTTCAGAAGTCCAAGATTAATTGGCTACAAGATGATTCAAACAGTGCATACTTACACAGGTGCATCAACAGAAACTGAATGAAAAATGCCATTAATGGAATCTGGGTTGGTAACACTTGGATAGAATATCCTGAATTTGTTAAAAGCAGTTTCAAGCAATATTTTGAAGAAAGGTATACCGAAGTAACCTGGTCAAGACACAAGATGAGCAACACGAGGTTTAGAAATATTGGTCCAATGGCTCAAAGAGCACTGATCACACCATTTACTAAAGCTGAGATTTTGAGTGCCATATCAGATTGTGGTAGTACCAAAACCCCGGACCAGATGGATTGAACTTCAGGTTCATTAAGCACTTCACTTACCTGATGAAAGATGATATATGCCAATTATTCAGGGAGTTCTACAAAAAATGCAAACTAGTAAGAGGAAGCAATGCAACACACATCACTCTATTGGCAAAAAACAGATTGTCCATTGCATTTCCAAGATTATAGACCTATCACACTTACAGGTGCTATACCCAAAATCATTTCATAAGTCTTGGCTAATAGGCTCAGTCACATTATGCTTGATATTATAGACCCCACTCAAATGTCTTTCATCAAGGGCAGGAAACTTTTGGATGGTGTATTGATAGCAAATGAAGCTCAGGATGAACTTAAAAAAGGAAAAAGGAGGCACTGATCTTTGAGGTGGATTTTGAGAATGCAAGACAAGGTAAACTGGGACTATTTGCAAGATATCAAGACACAAGAATTTCAACCAAGGAGAGGTCTTAGGCAGGGAGATCCCCTCTCACCTTTTCTATATTTGATAGCGACTGAAGGACTATCCAACATGATAAGTAAGACTGCTGAATTACATCTGTTCATAGGAGTAGAGATTGGCAGAGAAAATATTCATCTGACACGCCTTTTGTTTGACGATTACACATTGCTTTTGGGTGAGGCATCATGGAGTACAATAAAAACATTTAAGGCCATATTGCAGAACTCTGAACTAGCCTCCAGTTTGCGCATAAATTTCTGTAAAAGCTGTCAGATAGGCTTGAATATGTCACAGATAACCGTCCAAGAAACGTCCGCTTATGTTGGATGTAAGATAAGCTCCCTTCCATTCACCTACTTGGGAATACCACTAGGTGCTAACCCAAAGAACCAAGCTACCTGGAAACCTGTCATAGATAAATACAGTCGTGCTCTAAATCTTTGGGATTACAAGTATATTTCTACTGGAGGGAATATGGTATTACTGAACTTAGTCTTAGATGCACTTCCAACAACTTTTTTTGATTACCATAAAGCTCTAGTAACTGTGATGAAAAAGTTAAACTCCATCGAGAGATCATTCTTCTAGGAAGGCAACAAAGATAAAAAGAAGGTATGCTGGTTATCATGGGAGAAAGTCACTACACCAGTGGAGAGAGGAAGTTTTGGAATACGTAATTTACAAGTCTTCAATGATGCCATGCTTGGAAAATGGTATGCCAGAATACTATCAGATGAGAAAAGTCTAGCCAAAGACATACTCAGATCCAAATATGGGCATAGTGGTTTGCTGGAAATTGAAGGACTTCATGAATTGAGGCAGCCAACTACTGGTTTAAGTATAAATAAGAGAAGCAACCTGACATATGCATCCTCCTGGTGGAAAAATATACAAGAAATAGCAATCTTTACTCAGTTCCAAAAAAGTGAAAAAATCAGTATAGGCTATGGAGATAGCATTAGATTTTGGACTGATGCATGGAACCAAAATATCTCACTAGCTAATCGATATCACAGACTTTTCAAACTAACTTCAAACAAACACAGCCACATAGCAGACATGTGGCAGTGGATCAATAACACATGGAACTAGAATTGGATCTGGAGAAGATAACTGAGATATTCTGAGCAAATTGAGCTAACTGAACTGAATAATGCTCTTTCTTGCAGGATACAACTCCAGTTGAACAAAGCATGGATAGATATGTGTTTGCAGGGGGCAGGGATGGCAACCACACAATGAGAGCAGCATACAATTAGATCATCAATACCTCAAACAACTCATACACAACACAAGAAACACATCTTCAAAATGTTTGGAATAAGATAATATCAAAGAAAGTAATGTTTTTTGCTTGGAAGCTGATCCAGAATGCTTTGCCAGTCAAGACCGTACTACAGCATAAGCACATCATTCAGGAAGGCCAAGATTTTTCATGCATTCTCTACCGCCCAGGTAATGAGCAAGAATCTACTACCCATCTCTTTACTAATTATTCCATTGCTGTACAGATTTAGACCATGTTACACGCATGGCTATTTGTGGAGGGAGGACCACTAAATGAAACACAAGCCCCAACACCGTGGAATTTCGACATAGCTAAACCACATGGTGAGAATGCAGATGCTTGGAAGTCCATATGGCTTACTATGGTTTGGTATTTATGGAAAACAAGGAATATGGCACACTTTCAGGCAATGGAAGTTAACATACCCAAGATTGTACAAAGCATCCAGAGGAAAACATGGCTCTAGATCAGGGCAAAGAGAACAGAAAAGTTATTTCCATACTCAACAACTGATTGGCTACTAAAACCACAAAGCTTCTTACACTTCCCAATATGATATTCTGGATGGATTGCTAGCTACATAGTCATTTACCACCTGTGTAGCAGCACAATCCAACAGAAAAATTTGTACTAATGCAGCAGGTCACATACTGAGTTGAGGGTGGAGTCAAGGAAGCGAGCATGAGTGGTGAGCACCTTCCATGTGCTGAGATAAAGCATAAGCTCTAGCAACATACAGGGATAATTAACTAAAAATTCAGTGGCCCAGGACTTGAAGCTGGGAAGGAGAAACCTTTCATGCAATTAAAAACTCTGATTTAGGTGAAGAGCACATGATCACACTGTCAGTGAGGTTACTATATGAGTTGTGTACCAACTTCCAATAACACTTGGGGTTGATAAGTTGACAACCACGACATCGGGAGCATTACTACAGAGATGAAGAGTCAACAACATAACATGATGTACAATGAAAACATAACTAACCTCCAATTTGTCATGTTCAAGTGCTTTAGTGATTCTTTAGTTCTTTAGTGTGGTGTTGGTGTGTGAGTAGTGAGCTTGAGATAGTGGCTACGGAGGATAAGAAATGTAAAGGTCCATTTTTTAAGCTTAGTTATGTTTTCATTGTACATCATGTTTTATAGGCAAAACTATGCATATATGAAGATGATCTTTCTGTATTCTTGTGTAGATTTTCTGGTTGATGTTGGACTGCCATTTTTTGTCTACTTGAGTTTACAATCAGTAGAGTAGGCTGTTCTGGGAGCCTGAATATTCCTGGCTGCAACTTGGAATGCAGAAGCCACCATATCGAAAGCTGCAAGATTTATTGGGGGGCACAAGGTCAAGTATTGAGGCTGATTACTTTTGGTCTAATGTGTGAACATCTTGATCAACAGGGGGTAAACAATCATATGACCGGTGAGCTGTCTACTTTTACTTCCCGATTTATCCCTATAAATGAGTTTGTTCGTATTATTCATGGGTATTCCATCCCCATCAAAAGTCTGGGTGATTCTCAATTATCTTCTCAAATCACGCTTTCATTTGTTTACTATGTTCCTAATTTTTCTTTTAGCCTTCTCTTTGTCCATCGACTTGTTAAAGATAATAATCGTGTTGTTGTTTTCGTGCCCCATTATTGTTATTTGTAGGACCTGAATATGAAAAAGATTTTTAGCAGGGAACTTGGGCGTTGTGGTCTCTACTACTTTGGTGATCTCCCATCGTTCTGGATATCTTCTTCATTGTAAGCTAATGCTTCTTCATTGCAAGCTAATGCTTCTTCATTTTCTTCTATTTTGTCAAACTCTCAGAATTATGTTTTTTTTCTATAAAGACATTAGATTTGTGGCGTGCGATCTTGGCCAAGAAAACTTTTAATATCTGTGTTGGTTATTTCCAATTTTTAATAAAGCTTGCAATAATTCTCTTTTTTGTTGTGTGGTTTGTGAATTATCTAAGCACACCCGCACATCTTATATCCCTTGTAGGCACCGAGCACCTAGTGATTTTAATCTCATTCATTCGGACATCTGGTGATCTTATGCGTTGCAGGTGGGTTTATCTGATGAAAAAAATCTAAAGTTTTCTCTTATTTTTGCACTTTCTTACAAATAGTTAAAATCCAATTTCATACTGTAGCGCATAACATTCAACCTGATAATGGTCGACAATATATTTCAAATGAATTCAAGTCAGAATTTAATTAATGTGGCATCCTCCAACAGCTAACTTGTCCTTATACTCTTGAACATAATGGTGTGGCATAACGCAAGAACTGTCATATTATGTATGTTACTCGGTGTCATCTTTGAAGTAATGGATGTTCTCACTGCTACTTACCTTATTAACCGGACCCCTAGTCATGTCCTACACGGTAATGCCTCTCTTCATGTTCTTAAACCAGATAGCTTGCTGTTCTGACTTGTTACTCGGGTTTTTGGGAGTACCTACTTTGTCCAAAACAGAAGTCCTACCCATACAAAGCTTGATGATAAGGTTATTCGTTGTGTCTTTGTGTGGTATTCCTCTATGTCCGAAGGATATAAGTGCTATGATCCTGTCACTCATCATTTTTATCACTCATTTTTTTTCACAGGTTTTGCTCCCTCTCTAGATATCATTGTTCGGCCTGCTATGGAAGACCTGCCCATATTTCATCGTCTATTCTGATACATGAACCTCTATTCGATTCCTCCATATCCGGTTCCACTTCAGACATATATTCGTCGGCCACGCTCCAGTGCACTCTTGCCAATCTTTCTCAGATTCAGGGACTGCATCACCTCACATATCTCCTGATATTGTTGTCCCTTGATATTCTACCAGTGATCGACGTCCCCCCGATCGGTTAACTTTTACATGATGTACTGACCACCCTATTTCCAAGTATATTTAATACCACGGTTTGCCCAAATCCCATTATTCTTTGATCGATATAGGACTCGTTCTCTATCCCCTGATCAGTTCATAAAATACTCCAGAATCCTCAATGGTTGGTTGCCATGAAAGTAAAAATGGATGGCCTTCAGCGCAACCAGATGTGGGAGCTTTGACTCTTCCTCTCGGGAAACATACAGTTGGTTGCAAATGGGTGTTTGATGTAAAGTATTTGGCAGATGGTACTATTGACAAATATAAAGGTTCGCTTGTGACTAAAGGATTCATTCAGGTCCCCGGTAAGGATTTTGGGGAAACTTTTGCACCTATGTCTAAGCTCACCAATGTCCAATGTATTGTCTCTCTTATTGCTTCCTATTTGTGGCCTTTGTATCAGTATGTCAAAAATGCATTTCTGAATGGGGATTTGTTGTGAATAATATAAAAATTCGTACTTTATTCAGTAATACACCTTGGGTATATATAGTACTACAAACTAATTCCTACTAAATTTAGAATCATAAATTCTATAGAACTTTACCAAATAAACCAACAATCCTATTAGGCAACTACCAAATGACTAAGATACTATTAAATAAATAAGATTCTAACACTCTCCCTCAAGGTGGGTTCCACTAAGCCCATCTTGACACATAATTCAGCACTCGATGGCCTATCAGCAGTAACCAGTGGCTCATCCAGTTTATCCTTCCACTCTGGCCCATCCATTATCCTTCTGATCTGTTCCTTGTGTCCGCAGATTGGGTCACCCAGTATCTCCTTTAGATCTAGCCTATTCAGTTTCTGTTTCCACTTTCTCGCCAATGCATGGCTAGCCAACGCATGGCTCTTCCCTCCTCTATCCAACGCATTGCACTTCACTCCTTTAGCCAACACATGGCTAATGACATCTCTAGCCAACGCATTGCTAATCACATCCCTCACAGACACACGGCTAATCACATCTCTCACCGACACATGACTCTTCAACACTATTACTGACATACAACTCTTCAACACTATTGCCAACACACGGCTCTTCAACACTATCGCCAACACACGAGGTCCTCCTGAGCCCGAGTCTTACTATCATAGCTCCTCAGTTGCATTGGCACTCCCAACTGGATACTAGACACTCCTCTTGTTGGCTCCTCCAACTCAGGCATAGATCTTCATCTTGCTGGCACCTTTAGCTCAGTCATCGATCTCCATCTTGTTGGCCTCTGACTAAGTGTTAGACACCCTCTCGCTAGTGTCATAACAAAATATGCCAACTCCGACAAGCAACAATCAAACGATTGAAGGATAAAACATCTCCAATCCATGACATCACGACAATAGTCCAACAGATAGCACAGCAATAGTTTAACATCATGCGGTCAATAACACCTCCAGAACTTGAACCCAAGAATACCTCTAAGATAGCACAGCAATAGTTTAACATCATGCGGTCAATAACACCTCCAAGATGACACGACAACAATTCAACATCGTGCAATCGATAACATATCCAAGACATGACTCCAATGCAGCAGTACAATACCGTGCAATTGATAGCACCTTCAACCATCAAACCAGAAACAACATTTCCATATCCACTTATCAACAAATCATGTCTCATCCTTCAATACAATCATAATCAATCATCAACGCCAAATTGGCTACCCGCCAAGTTTAGGCGATCAGCATTGATCAGCACCACAAACAGCAATCACCAATCCAACCAAATAATCCAACTCATCCATCTAAACACAAATGTCCATCAAATGACACCAAATCAATGAAAAGAGATATGACAGATGCTACGAGCTACTAAAAACAAAGATATTGTTTTTTCAACGATGGTAGGCGGCAGCGCATGGCCGCGATGCTTCGGGGTGCGTGCAGGCATGGATAGTCTCAGAGAGACGCTTCTGGACGTGGTGGTCTCTAGGGTTGAAGATGGCGAACGTGCCAACAAATGGCCAAAAATTGTTGTGGGGCAACGACCTATGGTGAGGCACGTGGGCGTATGTGCGGCGGTGAACTGCTATGGGTCTCCACCGTCACGGGTGCCAGGGAGAACCGCGGACTGGTGCATATGCTCAAATACGGTGTGAGGGCAGCTGTGGGCTCGCGGGCAATAGATTTTTGGCTTGGAATCGCCAAAAATGGCCGGATTTGATCGTTTCTAACCACAAATAGTAGTTTTCAGCGTGCGGTGGTAGCGGCGAGATGGGATGCTTGCAAGGGTTTCATGGGGTACGGAAATTAGGGTTTGGAGAGAGAAGGTAGCGGCTGATTGCAAGATTGGGGTTTTCTTTTCTTAACCTGACTTTGATACCATATTGTAAAAAATATGAAAACCTGTACTTTATTCATTAATACCCCTTTGGTATATATAGTACTACAAACCAAATCCTACTAAATCTATAATCATAAATCCTATAGAACTCTACCAAATAAACCAACAATCCTATTAGGCAACTATCATGTAACTAAAATACTACTAAATAAATAAGATTCCAGTAGGATTTATCTGAGACTATCTACATGGATCCACCGCCCGGGGGCCGGGCTGAGGGGGAGTATTCAGAAAAAGTATGCCATCTTCGAAAGTCTCTCTATGGCTTGAAGCAATCTCCTCGTGCATGGTTTGGTCGCTTCAGTGATGTGATATCATACGTACATTACTTGTCGAAATCCTCAAGGCCAATGTATTTTTATCTCAGTCTATGTTGATGATATTATATTACTAGAGACGGTGCATAGGGTATTGGTCAAATAAAGCTCCACTATAGGACGACTTTTGATGTTAAGGATTTGGGTCCCCTTAAGTACTTTATTGGCATTGAGGTGGCTAGGCCTCGCCGAGGTATTTTCTTATCCCAGCGAAAATACACGCTTGACATCCTTCAGGATAATGAATGCTTGGGTTTACGACAACCATTTCTCCTATGGATCCAAATCAGAAATTGTCTGCAGATATAGGAAAGTTATTGCCGGATCCTTTGGTGTATAAATGAATCGTGGGTCGTCTTATCTACTTGACAAACAAAAGATTGGATATCACTTTTACAGTAATTGTTGCCAACCAATTCATGCACTCACCAAGGACAACACATGTGGATGTAGTTTAGCATATTCTCTGGTATCTTAAAACTTGCTCTGATCTTGACCTATTCTTCAAATCAGGAGCTCAGTCCGAACTATCCTACTTTACAGATGTTGATTATGCAAAATCAAAAAGTTATCATTGCTCTACTTCAGGTTTGTGCACCTTTCGCGAGAGTCACCTCATCTCATGAAAAAGCAAGAAACAAACAGTTGTCTCCTGGTCCTCTACTGAAGCTGAGTACCAAGCTATGATGCAAGGGACGTCTGAAATACTATGGCTTCACTATCTTCTTCAGGAGTTGAGGTTCCCAGTAACAGACTCTTCCACCTTATTCTATGACAACAAAGTTGCTATTGTGTTGTCCTCCGACTATGTCCTTCATGAGAAAATGAAGCAGATCGAGTTTGATATTCACTTCATTCGTGAGAAAATATAGTCAATGAATTATGTCCCCAAAGTTTGTCACCTCACGAAATCAGACGACTGATATATTCACCAAGTCCATTGGCTCAGGACTCTTGCAGCTAGTTGCCCATTCGCAAACTTGAGCTCGTTGATATCTTAGCCCCAATTTGAGGGGAGGGTTGGTATATAGGATTAGGCCCATCTTCTAAATTATTCTAATTTTTTAATTTATTTTAATTTTACCTTTGTATTAATCTATATAAACTAATGTAGTTAATTCTATTCACACTAATGAGTTCTTTATGGAAGTGAATGTTATGGACATTGTAATAACTCAGCTTCACGTCTATCAAATGATTAGTTGTCCCATTTTTGTCAGGGCCATTTTTGGTGCTGGGAATTTTGAGTTATTAGTGGAGTCTATTACACGTTCTAAAGTTGGATGTTTTCTAGGTTCTGCAAGAAAGCATTGTCAGGAAAGAAGAACTGAAAATGCGTGCAGTGGCTTTGAAAATCCTAGGAAAAATCTTCCAGGTAGTTCTGCTTCTTCATGGCATCTCTATATATACATTTCCAAGTTCGGAGACTTTTCAAGTAACAGAATACGCTGCTTTTGATGCTTCAAAAATTTAAACTAACGGAAGCGTTTCCTATGATTTTTCTAAGAAACATATGCAAACTTCCGGAGCATCAAGAACGAAAATCGCCTCATATGACATCAGCTCCGATAGTGGTTATGAAGAATCACCTACATCACTGAGTTATACAACACCGCTACTTACACCGGTTCATGTTCATCCTACATAATATAGTGTTTGTGTGGGTGGAGAACATACACTTTATTGTTTTGTTTTCTCCTGCAACAGGGAATTGGCAGGCTCTTCACGTGTCTTTGTAGCCCAGAAGTGGACGTAGATGGTGAAGAAATTGTGTACAGAGGAAGAAAAAGTATTAATTCCATTACTACATCATATTGCTTCGACATATCTGGATTGTGAGATTACCAACTTTTACAACACAAGTACATTAGTTTGCAAATACCAACAAATCTTCATGTACTAAAGCAATCTATTGTGATTATATTCATATTTAATCAAAATAAAAGACCCTACAAGGTCAAACTTTCAACAACAACACAACATAACGTACCCAGTATATTCTCAACTAAGTTCAGTTTTGGGGGTCGGATGTACGCAGTCTTACCGTTGTAATTATACAAAGAGGTCGTTTCCATAGCGACCCAATATACATTGTGTCATTTGATATATTGAGTTCCAACAACTTCACTAATAATAGAAACATGGAAATTTTAATAGTGCCATCTTGATCTAGTCCATTATTAGCACAAAGCTAAAAGAAAATTGTCAATGATTACTCTTCCAACTCCATTTCCAATGGACAAATAGTTTAAAAACTGCGATGTCTGGTTTCCAGCGACAGCACTCCGAGCGGGTGTCAGAAGCACTTTATCTACAGTAACCCTCTTATTTATACCGTTTACAATCCTATTTACCTTTCATTTTCTTCGAATTTCCATAACCTAGGGTTTCTGCAAGACGTCTTTGTTCGTATTTTGGTTTCTTGTCTTCGGTTTTTGGGCATATTTTCATGTGTTCAGTGTAAAATGCCTCTGTAGATCTAAACCCTAGGATGATTCTTAACTATTGCTTGTGCTTATGTGAATTACTTATGTGATAGTTGCTTCTGTGAATGCCTCTATGAATTGCTTATGTGAGAGTTGATTCTACTTGTCCAATGTTTCACTAAAACGAACGTCTCTGTGAATTGCTTAAGTGAATGCCTCTGTGAATGGCAACAACGTTGTTTCACTAAAACAAAGGATCATGGTGATAAATCATTTTGTTGTTCATTCATTTTCAAGAAATGATAATAATTAGCTATTTGCTATGGTAGACGTTTTTTTTTTGAAGGATAATATGCTAAATATATTGGATGTTGCGACTTTTTTGGTATACGCAAGAGTTTTCATTAAAGCGATGCCTACTATCATTGCATTAGCATAATAAGAAACCAATAGTGCCACACGGCCGCGTAAGCGCAAGTGTGACCGAAGTGCACCACCTAAACACTTGATACTAGACAAAATTGCTGAAAGATTGGCGTTCCTAGAATGGATCACTCAAAAGACTAACAGTGAATGTTTCAAGAACTTGCGGGTGTCGAACCAAGCTTTCACGGAGCTGTGCAGAGTTTTGAGAGATGATTGTGGCTTGACGGACGACCATTATGTATACATAGTTGAAAAAGTTGCTATTTTCCTACACACACTTGCACACCACCAGAAAAATATGATCTTGCAAACTGATTTCCAGCGAAGTGGACAAACCATTAGCCAAGCATTCCATCAGGTACTTCGGGCTGTACTTAAGTTGTGTAGCAGACTACTAGTTCAACCTAGTCCAGTTGATGAAAAAACTACTGATAAGAGATGGAAATGCTGTCAGGTAACTGTACTACCCATGTTTCCCAAATGAAAAGTTTTTGCTGCACTCTCACAATGTTCATTCTTCAATTAGGGATGCATTGGCACAGTGGACAACACATATATCCCACTCCACATTCAGGTAGGAAATCAACCAAGGTACCGAACAAGGAAATATCATTTGGCAACAAATGTTCTAGGTGTTTGTGACACTCAAGGGTGCTTCGTATACATGCTAGTTGGTTGGGAGGGTTCAGCTGCTGATGGTCGTGTGTTTCGTGACGCAGTCACTCGTAGTAATGGATTGAGGGTCCAAAATGGTTAGTCAATCTTAATTTTCTAAGAGTGATGGTCTTTTCATGTATTTACACATTATACTTGTATGTCCTTGCACGGACTTATTACATGTGTGACAGTGGTTACACAAATGGTCAGGGTTTTCGAACTCCATACAGGCAGACGAGGTATCACCTATAGGAAAGGGGTGGTGCAAATCAAAGACCACGGAATTACAAAGAACTGTTCAATTTGTGACACGCCGCAGCTTGAAATGTTACAGAGAGGGCCTTCGGTATATTGAAGAAGCGCTTCGCGGTGTTAAGGAGCCCAACTTACTATCACATTACCACACAATGTGATATCATTCTAGCTTGTGAGTTGCTGCACAATTTTTTCATCAACGTAACACCGTATGATCCTTTATTAGATCTTGCATCTACACCCTTTTCTGAAGGTGAAGAGCTTAATGTTGTTGCGGACGAGATAGAGGATCACATTTAGGCCCTGTTTTGCGCATGCCTTCTTCTACTTCTTCTACTACTTCTTCTACTACTTCTTCTTATTTTTAGAAGGGGTGGTGTTTTGCGCAAGTAC
>JAOWBN010023921.1:0-10531 GCA_028565015.1 Pinguicula moranensis
AATCACCTGGGTATGAAAATGGGTCTGATTTCTTGCACACCATAGTTGCCAAAAAATAGCTATCCAAGGAACTTTCCGTACTTCACGGTTTACTCCAAGTGGCTTTTGCAACATAAACTCCGGCAAGGATGGAGGTATACTTACAGTCGTTTGCAACCAGGTGTTGGTGAGCTTCCATACTTGTTTTGTCAATGTGCACTCTTTGAACAAATGTCTATTTGTTTCATCCTCTTGCTGACAGAAAACACAGAGAATTGGTTGATTATCTTGGATGACTCCACGGTGTCTCAGATTTTCCTTGGTTGGCAGGGCTTCCTGCATGAATCTCCATGTGAAAATCGAAGTTTTCTTTGGTAAGAACTTCCCCCACGCGTCCTGCAGCTCTTCTTGTCTCTGTTGTGGCAGTTGGCCGGGGACTTCACTTCTAAGCATGTTGTAGACTTATTTCACCCTGTATTGTCCATTTGCATCAGCCATCCACCACCATTTATCAGCTTCCCTTCCCTGCAAAATATGGTTAGTAATAAACACTTCTAAGCGCACCACTTCCTGCTCTTCTCTAGTTCTTAGCTCTCTCCTCCATCCCCACCTCCCCCTCCATCCTTGATCCCGCATCATCCCTCTGTTTCCCACCATCACCCCTTTGTTTCTTTCTAATCTGTATAGCCTATTAAACGTTTCAGCGAAGATCACATTCCCTACCCACTTCTCTTCCCAAAACTTTGTTGAGCTCCCATCCCCTATAACTCTTCTCACATTAGTTTTGAACCATATCTCCCCACATACTCTCTGCACCTCCCTCCACCAAACTGACCATGTGTGCATCCCCACCCCTCTCTCTCTCCCTAACTGCCTAACCCGCCACACTTCACTTTCCCTAGTACCACGCACTTCCCCCACATTCAATTCCTGCATCCCATATTTTGATGTTAAGATCTGCATCCACAACTCCTCCCTCCCCACCAATATTCTCCAGGCCCACTTTCCCAATAGAGCAGTGTTCATTTCCCGTAACCCTAAACTCTAGCAATATATGGAAACATCAATCAAGATAAATCAGTCAAGAGCAAGCCAACTCTAGCAATATATGGAAACATCAATCAAGACAAATCTGCAGAAATTAAAACATCAATTTATGGAAACTTTATATTTTCTTTAATTATTTTGTCCAGATGTCTTTAAATAGGTTACTCTCATATGTAATAGACATTGCAGTTTTCAATGAAATCTTCCTTTGTGTTCAAATAAACTACCAAACCTCCATGGATTTCCATGGAGGTTGTCATGGTTCAGAGCACTTTGTTCCTCTCCTCTGTTTTTGTTCCTAATTCTTCTTGCAATTTTTCTGCTACTCATAACTCTAGACTACAGTTTTCTGTTCTTTTTCTTATTCTCAATTTCGTTGTTGTCAATGCTTCTAGATTCATCCCAGAGTTCCAAATAGTCTTTCTCACATTCTGATACTTTCCAAACTCATTTCTGTTGTGTTCATCTCTCTTCATCCACCCAAAATCATTTTCCTCCAAATAACTTTCATTACAAGGTTGCAATAGAACCCGGATGGATTTCTTCAATGAAGGCTGCAGTAGAACCTGGATGAGAAGGCTGCAAGATCATTTATTTTGCTGGGAAATGGAATTTCTTATCCATGGGCTGAATCTCTCTTTTGGGTCACTACCATCCTGAATTGGGCTGCACGGTTTATTGAGTTTCGTTATGCTTGGAACTTTCTCTTATTTTCATTATTTAAATTTCAGTTATCCCTCGCTAGTCAGCTGAAACGACAGCGGTATGAGGCATTTATTTTCCTTTTTTTGTTTTTTGATCCAAACTTCATGTGCTCTTTAAATCTCACGCTTAGCTTGCGAGGGGGTGTTGACCAATAAGAATAACCAAGTCAAGACCATTACAAGAGCCATGATTTACTCAAGCTTCCATTACAAGAGTCAAAACTTGGAACAATTAAGAAATCAGTACAAATCAGTCAGTTACCATTTACAGAATTTTCTACTATGTAATTCTCCTATATATATGTATGAATGTATGATAAAAAAAAAACATTGCAGCTTCAATAAAATGATGATTTTCATGAACTAAACTCTCAAACTTCCATGGATTCTCCAAGCTTCACGTGCTCTTTAAATCTCACGCTCATCTTGCGAGATGGTGTTGACCAAGAGGAAATACTGATACAAATCAGCATCATTCAAGATAAATCAGCCAAGAGCAAGCCAACTCTAGCAATATATGGAAACATCAATCAAGAAAAATTTGCAGAAATCAAGACATCAATTTATGGAAACTTTATATTTTCTTTAATTATTTTGTCCATATGTCTTTAAATAGGTTACTCTCATATGTAATAGACATTGCAGTTTTCAATAAAATCTTCATTTGTGTTCAACTAAACTACCAAACCTCCATGGATTTCCATGGAGGTTGTCAATATATATGTATAGAAAACATTAAATAAAATAACAACAGGGGCCTACTACAATAAAGAATCCTGAGAATGAGTAATCTTATGAGGAGTGGCCTCTCTTTTGATCCTGTTGATCAACTGTGTGTAATATGTGGATCCTATAGTGAAACTAAATCACATCTATTTCTAGTCTAATCCAATCCCTGAGAATTATGGGGGGCAGTGTATGTGTGGTTCAACTTGCTCTACATGGGGCTTTACGATCTGCATTGTCACTTTAACAGTCATATGGGTCATATCAGAGGAAATCAAGGCATTGATCTATGAAAAGCAATATGGCACGCGGTTGTATGAAGCTTTAGTAAAAAAATAGGAATTTCATATGTTGGGATTGAGAAACCGATACTACTTAGATGCTGAACAGGGTAAAAATAAATTTGTGGCAATGCATAAGGGCAAATTGACATGAATCCTTTGTCCAAAATTATGACAAAACTCCACACCAATTTAAGATTCAAAAACAAAATTTAAAAGGAACGAATTTGTTGTGTTTTCGCTTGAAGACAACTTGTGTCAACGAATGAGAAGTCACAAAAATTGTAAGAACACAATAAACACCCATTTTTGCTAACATTAAGAAATATGGCAACTGAATTTGTCCTAAAATGGCAACCAAAAAGAAAAAAAGAAAAAATGTAAGAACTCAATAAACACCTACTCTCTTGGCATAGAAGCAAGGCATTAAATACAGGAGAACGGCGGGATACTCGTTCATCTATTTCTGGCGATTGTGCTCCACCGTAATGTGGGAAATTTGAGAAGCAGAAGTAGAAGTTACATGTTTGCTAGATGGTAGCTATACAGGTGAGTTGATTAAGGACGCGTTGGAAAAGTTTGGTGATGTCAAAGATTTAGTCATGCTGCCTTCAATAAACTCCACTCTTGTGGTCCGAGGTGGGATCAGAAATTTAAATAAGGGAGCAAATTTGTTGGGTCTGAACATAGTGGGTCGGGTCTGATTGGATCATTTTTAAACTGCAAAAAAATCAAAAAAAAATTTGGATTTGAGCAGAATATATTAAAAAATCCAACAAATTTATGTGAATTTCTAAAAATTCATTATTCAATAAAAATTTATCGCATATATTTGAATTTTTTTTTGAATTTGACCAGAATGGGTCGGCTTTGAGAGATAAATGTTTAGGGTAAAAAGATTTTTAATTTTTGTTTTCTATGTCAAGGTTTTTTATTTACTAAATAATTTCTTTTAATTAGAATCTCAAAAATAATTATATTAAATAAATATAAAAATATATTCAAAAAATATACGTAAACAAATTAGAATTAATAAATCTCAATCAAAATTATATGGTGTAGTGGTTAAATTTTTGTTCTTTTGATTTCCAAAAAAAAGTTATAAAATAAATGAATAGGAATTGAACCCTTGACATGTAACTTAAAATTCTTATGCCAACTAATCTAGTCTATCGTTATGTATTAAAATAAAATTAATATAATTTTCATATTATAGGGGGAACGAACTGGAATTTTATTAATTAAATATAAAAATAAAGATCTAATAAAATTGCTAAAATTTCATTTTATGTTTTATGTTGAAGTTGTTAGTCAACTTGAATTTTAATTTAGCAATGAAGGTTCAAATCTTATTTATCTCAATTTTTTTATTTTCATATCTAAAAATAGAAGAAATTGCACCCAACTAGATTGGAACCTTCCCTATAAAATTTGAAAATCTAACAATCTCCTAGCTTAACTAAGTAGACTTTGTGTATTATTTCAAAACAAATACAATTAGAATATATAGTGGGACCAAATTTAAAAAAAAAATTGCAGTTAAATTTGTTTTTTTTAAATCTTGGGAACCATGCCCCTCCGTCCGCCTCTTATAGAAATGGCATCAAAGGATGCAGCTGCTGCTGCTATTGCGAGAGGATTGGAGATTTACTTAAATCCTATTCTATTCAACTTTGTTTTTTTAATTTCTAGATCCAAATCTAGAACAAGAGGAGTGCGATGGAGATTGATGGAGAAGAAATTGGAGACGAGTTTCCAATGAATTATTTAATGTCCCACTATGATTTTTCAGATTTTTTTTAAGTAAAGTACTAAGCCCAATCTATTTAGAATGATGGGCCTTTAACCTTGTCAATTGGAGCCAACCATTCACCATGGATGAAAGCCCAAAGTTTCATCTCATTTAATTAGTATTATTATACACCGAGATAGTGAGATACACAGACTTGCATTTGCAGTTTATAATTATGTTATTTACATCTATAAAGGGCGGAGCCACGAAATTAATTAAGGGGGGACAAATATTTTTGGTTTGAGCTAAGTATGTCGGATCGGATCTAGTTTAGTCGAATATACACGTTCTGATGTTACGGTAGACACTAAAAAAGTAAAAAAAAAAAAGTTGAATAGTCTATTAGAATTATATTAAAGAAATATAAAAAAAAATATAATAAAAACTAAAACAGTCAAAACAAATCAAATCAACTAATTTGATTGATCGCAAATTCAACAAAACATAAACGGGAGAAAATAATTGTATTAAAAAACTATAAAAAAAATACAATAAAAAAATTATCCAAACACAAAATGAATACAAGGCCTATTAGAATTTATAAAATATCATCAATATTATATGTTGTAGTGGTTAAGACTCTAAACTTTGCATTCAACAACTTAAAGAACTGATATAGTTTCCAGGTGTAATGGAACCCATGATGACAATATTAAAAACTTATACTTACCTTGATCTAAAAATATATTATACATTAATACAATATAAATATAAACAATATTTTTAGAAAATCAAATTTAAAAAAATGAATTTAGATATCCTGAGAAACCATGGACCGCGTCCCGTTGCCTCCGTCCCAAAATAATATAATTATATCTGTTATCGATATTTCTATATTAAATATCACTTGCTCTGTTTTGGTTTCATTATTTCTTCTGACAAATTCAGATTTCTTATGGAAAAATATAAAACTGCAATTTTTTGTTCTGTTTCCGTGCATGATGCCGCTGAGGACATGGTGAACAGGTAAAGCAGACTTATTTGAACCCCTAATTAATGGAAGGGGTGAGCCACAAGTCCCAATACGGATTGACAGAAGATTTTCAAATGATATTTTTGGAAAACCTACTACAACTCATAGCTGCTCAGCTGCTTCAGTTTTCTTTTATGTAGGTCATATCATAAATGCTTTATTGCCGATGGGTTGAAACATCTCAAATGGTAAGAAAAAATCAGAGGGGTAAATAAAAAATGATTGCAAAACTTAACCGAAGAAAATAAAGTGAATTGATAAAATTGCGAAACTTACTTACAACTATGATCAACAGCTCAGTAGTGGTCAGTGCCTCGTGGAGCACATCTGAGTATGGAGATTGTGGAATGGGCAGCGTGCGCCAGCACTATGTCCAGATTTCAGGCTGTAAATTTTAATTGGAGAAGTTTGGGAATTCCAATGTGGTCAGAATTTTTCTAAGGTAAATCTCCTGGAAAGGTAGGTTATTACTAGCATTCTTTATGGGTTTTTTTTTTTAACTTTGGATCTTACTTTAGTCAATTACATTACATGTGTTGGTCTATTTGATCATATTCTTATCCATATTCATATATTTATACTCAGTTACACCTACTCTTTTCCCTTAATTATCAACAAGAAGAAATCATTTCAATGACAATAAAAGTCATTATGCATTGTTTTAATATGTGGCTAGATGGTGGTGACATGCCAAACTTTTGCAGGACCAATGTAGCTTTCTGTGATTCTTCTTGTTTTCATCTTGCTTTCTCCAACTCCTTGTCAATTTCACTATTAGGTGTTGGAAATGCAACTTTTGACAAAGAGTAAGTGTGAAGAAAAGTATTGAAAGACTCCAAAACATGGGACATGTACATCAAATCAAGATCAAACCAACTTGCTTGATGAAAAATATATTAGAGATTTGTAAGCATCATTGTTAAATTTATGAGTATAATGCAGAAAATCACATTGATGTGATATGCTCCACCTTCTTTTTTTTCAACGTCACTTCTCTTCAATATTCAATATGAGCATTCCACATAGAAACCCATTCTCTGGTGGAAGTCAAGTGTGCTTTGCTGTCTGCATTTGTCACCATTGTCAAAGCGCCCACTTATAAATTGCATTTGTCTTTTTTGAAATATGGGAGTGGGATAACTTATCATAAGAAGAACAATGATGGGAGTTAGGGTTTGCCACCAAATCTCCATTATTCCTCACTTAATGGGATTAGTGAAGGTATTAATTATCATTGTTAACAAATGTGGTTAGCCAGCAACTGGTTAATGATATCCACCCATATATCAATCACTATCTTAAGTGATATGATGCCAATAGAAGTGAGTGTTACTAGAAAATTCTTTTGCATAGTTCATCTGTTCCAATTGGAGTGGGAAGTATAAGATTCCATTCAAGATCTTAATCAAACTAGCTTTGTGTTCAGCCTTACTCCATATTAAACCAAAACCATTCATGAAAAAAGTGAACATAAAAATATATGATTTCAAGTATGAATGGATGGCTTATGCTAACTTTCCTCCTGGCAGCATTTTGGATTGTTCTCATCTTGACCCTACCCACATATGACTTTTACAACAAATGGGTAAATCAGGGTTTCAACTAAAGCCAATAATTCCCCACCCTATATCTAACTAGAATTTAGTGCTATCTTTACTTCAAATCCAGTACCTTTCATGTTCTGCATACAAAAGTCAATGATAAAAGTAGCATTTGAAAGAGGGTAATCTTTCTTAATAGTTTGATGCAATTTTCTATTGATCAAAGTAAAAGAATAATTTTTTTATAGGCCAATTTTTTTGCTGAATTCCTTATCCAGGACTAAGTCAATTACATTTTCAAAATTAATTACATTGTAAGTGCAACACATCAAGATAAATTGAACTATAGCATGGTTAGATATGGTATAGTTTTAACTCGACCTATTTACCAGGAAAAAAAAAGAACTTTCTCATAACTATATGCTATCTTAGAAGGTATCTGATTTCATCAGGAGATTGATACAGAAAAGGCTCCCCAGAAAGGTGAACCTATAAAATTGAGAAAGCATATGCAGCTGAGCAAACTAATGGCTATCCATAAATCTCCCAGAATTGTCATCTTAGCTAGAGTTTATGGTGATCCAACCACACGAGACGATGTGTAACAAAAGTTGTGTTGAAAGCACACGTGCTACCCTCATTTCACAGTGGTTGAAAGAGTCCCCACACAACCACCATACATGAACAAAAGTTCGAAAAATTATCATCATGAACATTTCGTGACTCTGTACAAGATGAGCAAAAAAGTGCAAATAAATTCTGTGGATAAAATAAGCAGCGGAGTTGGGACAAAAATTTTAAAGGGGGCGACCCTGAACAAAAAATACTAAAAATTTATCAAGAAAAAATATAAAATAACACTGATTTTTTCATAGGGCGGCCGGCTCCACCTCTCCCATTACCCGCCCCCCTTTCTTACTTAATGTTGTGCATAACGTTACTGAACCACGCCAGCAATAAAACTGTTTGAGTACATAAACTTTGGATAATGCATGAATTGTGTCCATCACCCAATCTCGGGCCACACTCTTGTTGGCCTCATAATAGATACAACTTATTGATGTGCACAAAACTGATGCACATGGCGCGCAGGATAAATCATTATGGAGACGCGGACTGCACACAAGAAAAGAAAAAAAAAAAGACATTGAAAAGATTCTCCCCAAACTATACGATCTAATAAGTTCGTAGAGACAAAGTATTCAGTGGCAATTGAAAGACAATTATTTAAGTCAATTCATCAATAATTAGAATTGAGATTCTTGAAAAAAAAATTATTTGGTTTTTATATCTCATGGTTCTCTAATTTGCGCCATATGCCAATGTTATCAAAATTTAAATTTAAATTCATGGGGGAGGAAGAATGGCGAAATACTGACTTTTGAAAAGTAAAAATAAATAAATCTAATACGCATATAGTAATGCGAAAATCACCCCACTCCGGGATCAAATGAAGATCACTCAAAATATCAAAATTGAACAAAGTAGAAAATAACAATGCTGTGTAATAGTACCCATAAAAGGTACATATAAATACTCAGTATTATTAATATAAACATTAATTTTTCAAAAAAAAAATTAGGTATTTCGCAGGTCAGGCATATACACGCACCCTGTTTACATGAATTTTTTTATGCAATATCTTTTCTCAATCCTAATGGATTTTTTTCTTCGAGGATCAACTTCAACAATAATTTTGTTACCGAAGTACCCTACCATTTGATTTACTACACTTTCATACACAAAAAAACTGAAAAAATCTTCTTGTTTTGATGAAACATCAAGTTAGACATCGGAGATGCGGACTTGCAAAAAACAAAATAACAAAAGTGTTTAGGGGGTATAATTTTCCTATTATATGGATAAATTAGTAATTCCCTTTCGTTGTTGCTTAGTAATAAATAAATAATATTTTTTTCTTCTTAAAGATATTAAATTCATCAAGTTTACTGAAATGACGAAACTGGGTCTTTGCCGAGAAGCCCTCCCCTCCCCCTCCATCACGTGCGTTGGAGGTTGTATTGCCGGTCGTAAAGCGACCGATGGTCCTGATTCGTTTGGGCCCACATCCCCCAGACGATGAGACGACCAAAAACTCTGTACGATGGGATCGCCCTCGCATTTACTAATCAACTACTGTGGACCTTTGTACTTGCCGGACGTGGGACCGCATGAGGGGAACTTTTGCTATTCATTCGAAATAATCATTTATTCGGCAGTAATAAATATAAGGGCGGATTCTGGAGAGCTCGTGAGTTTTAAAAAGTGTTTAAATATAGTTACAAAAATACATATTATATAATATGGAAAAGGTAAGCAAAAACTGTTGTAATTTCAAAGTCATTAAGAAAAATAAACATTTTGAAACCTGCTTAAAGCAACTTAACAATAGTATTTCGAAAGAGTAGAATCAGACTAAAACTAATAGATTTACTGAAAACGGATTATATGATTTATTTTTAATAAAATTTCTAAATTAACCTATTTTTTCAAGTATATATGGGGGCTAGTGTGAATGTGGGTTGGAGGCCCTTGGATATTTTTATTAGATTATTAAGCCACATCGGATCTGATATTATGTAAATAATTTAGCTGACTCGATTCAATGAGTTCGAGCCCGTGTTCGGGTGTACATGTGGGCCAACTTATAATGTGGATATTGACTACTCTATTTAAATTCCTAGTACCAATGTGATTAATTATAGCTTCACAATTTCTTATGAGTTGGTATATGATTGTATAAATTCACAAGGAATGTGCTAATTCTAACAATAATGTGACACTAACCAAAGTCTTAACTTTTGCGGAGCATTTCACAAGATTTTGGTTAAGAGAAGTGCTTCAAAAGTTTGTTTTAGCCTGAATTTCATCGAAAGTTCAATTTAAAAATTTAAAAATTGAATTTCAAGTTACAAGTTACAACAGAAAAACCGTCCGAAATAGGGCCATAATCATTCTCGATTTAAGTAACATAGATAATCAATTATGAATCTAAGTTTCACCGTCTATGTAACATGTCTCATTTTAATATCACTCCCGACAACTGTTTTTTCTTCTGCTCCTAATCGAAAATTAATTAATGCCATATTTTTGTAGTTTGTTTTACGTCACGAAAAACAAGAAAACAGTTTGATATGATAATAGCCTGACTATGGGACTCATTAGGAACAAGGAGCATGGTTCAACCAAGAAATCCCAAATGAAGATAGGTTGCTCGATGAAATAATAATTTGCATATGGCATTTTGGATTATGGCGTATGCCAAGCGAATCACCTTCATCGGTTGGCTACATAACCTGCGTTTCTGGTTAAGATTTTGGGCCTGTTTTGCACATGCTTAAAATTATAATTGAATTATAAGTATATTTTTTCAAAAAATAGGTGTTTTGCGCTGCCAACCTTCTACTACTTATTCTTATTTTAAGAAGGTAAACCTTCTAAAAAATAAGCACATCCTGACATTTTTTTTTCTAAAAAATAAGTACCTC
>JAOWBN010023932.1:0-10531 GCA_028565015.1 Pinguicula moranensis
AAGTGTGTTCTTCCTTTCATATTTCATCTATATTTTATCCTTAGTTCATTAGTTATAGTTTCAGTATTTTATTGATCCCCCCTCCTCAATTTTGAGTTTTGACAGCAACAGAAAACAGGACCAGTGCAGTGCATATTTCTCTACCTTTGTCTGTGGATTCGACCCTGATCTCTTCACTTTCTAACCCTTATCTCGTGTAGTACAACTCAGGATACTTTTGAGGCAGTTTTCCATCCACGACACTGGAGAAACCGGTCATCAGCATGGATGAAGGCAGAGCAAGTGCTAAGCTAGGGGGTAACTGGGAGGAATTAGATCCCGGAGGTGGAGTACAGCAATTTCAGCTGCTCCAGGTACACAACTCCTACAATCTCGATTGATGACAGATTTGGGAGGAAGGTAAAAAATAAAAATATATCACTCCCCAGGTTATGAGGTAAAAGTGCATAATCTTACTCCATATATTGTGGTTGACTATGGCTTTCCCCTCACCTAAGTTGCTACTAAATATGTTTCTATGTTCCAGTGCTATGCCTATATGACATTAGGCCTCATGGACAGGAGCTGCTAGGGTGTGGCCAGTGTATGATATGTGGTGCACCTAGAAAAGTGGAAATATCCAAGCCAACAATGCCTCTATTATATATATGCAATTGTATTACCTCTTCACTTCGTGGTGTTACAGGTTAGGTAGGAGACAAGGATAAGATGGATTCATATCCCTGTACCGGTACTCAACGCAAAATTCCTGAAAAATAATATACATGGCAAATCACAAAACACATATGGTGGCGTGCAGTTGGTTTTGTGTATGGGATGGATAAAAGGGATACTATGTGATAACTGGATAATGTGTAAGTCATAGTAGCAGAGGCTGAGCGATTTAAGCATGGTCCGAAGGCGTCTAAATGTGGAAGGGCGGCAAGGGAGGTGGCAATAATCAAAGGACTAAGATGCTATAACGAGCACAGGTTGAGCTTTGCTAGCTATTACAGTAAAGACTCTTGTATCCATACTCCTATGGCGGTCTACATAGTTTACGGTCAACAGATAAATATTGTATTAGACTGTAAGTCTTTGCTTGAGGGGCTAGTTGGCAATCTCACGACCTTGACTCTATAAGGTAAACAGGAAGAGCTGAATCAATTTCCAGTCCATTCTGGATTGTCGTTTGACTTGAGGAAAATGGTTGAGTTGAAGTTGGCTAAAACCATACAGAGAGTACTTGAGAGGTAAATGCAGAGTGGTGAGCTTCAAGAGACGGTAAAAGCTGAATTGAGAGATACACGAGAGTCTTAGTGAACATCTTGGACGTTCAAAGGAAGCTTAGGAGGAAGAAAAGCACCATTAGTGCAACACCACAATCAAAAAACGTAATACCATCTGAGATTGTTGGTGAGATTCAGTAAGAGAAGGTGCAAGTCGTTGAAGCAACACACGTTTTTGAGGTGAAAATTATTTTTATTATACCACCCATGAGGGATGTACCACCTCTTTAGAGTGTTTGTAGTATTCAGCTAGAAGATGTGCAAATAGTAAAAGCTGAGCATGAAATCAACGCGCATGCTTGATCTCCATTTGAGCAGGCACAACCCTTAGGATCAGATTATCCATTTGCAAAGAGGGCAGATAGACAGTTCATCTGGGCTACATGGGGTGACTGGGATTGCAACAGTCATAAGATTTTCAAAATATGTTGCAGCTGCCTCATGAACCTCCTTGGCTCCTTCAAGCACTGAGCCATCAGAAAGGGTGATCCTATGGTTACCAGACTTATTCTGTTTAACTCTCATCGCCGCATGAAAAACCTTAGTATTCCTATCGCCACCTATCATCCATTCTTTTTTGGCCATCTTTTCAAGCCGGCTGTATTCCTTCTCCTCCAAATCCTGCAACTCAACCTTTTTATCAACATACTGTAATTGCAGCCTCTCTAAGTAATCTCCATTGAGCTCCAATTCCAAATCTTCCAGTTAGGTCTCTAAGAATTTTATTTGAAGGTCCACCCTACCAAAAACCTCCCTGTTCCATACTCTGAATGCCTGTTTCATCTGCTTCAACTTGCGTCCTAAAGTGTTAATACCAGTTTGGCCGCCACAACTCTACCAAACTGAAGCTACCAGAGACAGGTATTCATTGTACTTAGACCACATGTTCAAGTACTTAAAGTTCTTCATGCAGTACGTTTGATCTTGCTCTTTAAACTGCAGTAGCACTGGTCTATGATCAGAGGATTTCCGGGGCAACAGGCTATGAAAACTCCACGCCTTCCATTCCAGGAAACCTGAGTTCACCAGGACCCTGTTCGGTTTTGCCCAGGCACGGTTCCTTCCAGCCTGACCGTTGCACCATGACATCCCTTCACGGCTTACCTTAAGATCCACCAAGGCACAGGCGTGTACCCAGGAGTTAAACTCATCCATAGGCCAAGCAGGACGCCGCCCTTATCCCCTTGTTTCCTGATTTGACCGAATAACATTAAGATCCCCAATAACAGCCCATGGCATGATGACAGGCTGTACACTCACTAGATATTTCCAAAGTGGCATTCTCTCATCCGGATTACACTTACCATACACTATAGTATCAGGATTGCCTTGCCACCATACTGCCACACCCCGGAGATCGCTTGTTCATGATGACTTGTAACCTGAAATGCAATGACTAGAATGGGTAGGATTGCGAGCCTACCCATTCTAGTCGTTGGATTAAACGCTTCTGCGAGAGCAAAAACACTAACTAAGGATTGCGGGATCCACTGGCACAAATATAACCTAGCTTTCCTGAGTCCCCTGTTGTTCCAGAAAAGTAACTGATCTGACATTCTTCTGCCTGATAGCCCTCAGCCTAATCTAAGAGAGACTTAGACTAGGTAGTTTACTGGTCACTGCCGCCGACTGGACTTTCTTCTTGCTTTAGGAGAACCCTGACAGCCTTTCCCCTGAGTTTCCTCCCGAGCGGCTAGAGGAGAGTCCTAGCACCTAAGCCTTCCCCTAGGCTCCCTCCCCTGTGTACAATCATCTGATAGGCTTGGATCCGTGTCCCCGAATGTGCCATCATCCGCCCAGAGCTTACCAGTATATTCATCCATTGGAAGGATTTTGGTGAGGTGCTGCAGCACCGGCTCTTCACACATCTGTTCCAAGTTCTCAGCCGGAGGCAAGCCTTGATCAATCCCACCCATGGGCTGAGTCTCTGATCTTAAAGTCTCCTTCTCTGCATCCTTCTTAGGCTTATATCGCTTCCTTTGCTGCACCGCACAGCGTCGGCCTACGGGCCCGCTACTGCAGCCTTCTATTTCTTCCCCATAACCCCCGGTTCCACAGGTAGAACTATTGTCAGACCATTGGATCGATCTCTACAACTATTATAGAAGAAGTTGTTCAAAGGGGTTTGAGGCCCGCTTTCGACAGCTAGACCCGAGGGCACCCTCGAACGAAGGAACAAGTCACATTCGTTGGCATAAGGCTGCCCTAACTGACTGGTGCTCGTTGCTTCAATAAAGTAAAACCCAAAATTTGGCTGCAGCTCTGTACAGCCCAACGACCCTACCAGAACGTCTGTCTATCCTGTTTGACCCAACGAAAAAACTTCATGTGGGCTTCACTGACTTTCAAGAGAAACAGGCTAGGCAGGGCTCGGGGGGCTCAACACCTGTTGAGACCCCGTCATGTCCACCTGTCCTTTATGGCCTACCTGTTCTAACGTCGGCCAAATGGCTGGATCAATCTCCCGCACCGGCGCTGTCTGTTTCACCACCGCCGGTAGCTGGCACTCTGTCATTCTCCACCTTTTTGGCTCCTCCTTCACCTGAATCAGAAATACATGGCCTTGGACCGATACGTTGAACCATGGAGCCGGCTGACCTAGGCTGTTCTTTCGTACCAGGACCTTGGCCAAAACAAAGTCCCCAAAATTCGACTCTCGATCCTCGATCTGGATCAGGATCAATTTCCCAATCCCTTTCGTGATAGCATTGAATAACCTCTCCAACCAACACATTACCGGCACTCGAATGAGCGTGAGCCACACATCGTTGGGGTGTGGGAATGCGTACGATGAACATCCGATATGCCCAGCTCACTCCACCTTTGATCCTCTTGCAATATGATGTCCAGCGCGGCCCCAGAGTTCATTCGAATCAGCATTTCCCCTTGGAGTAGTGATACCTTAACCCACTCCAGCCCATAGCGCTTTTTGATTTCATTCTGCGCGTGCGCCCTTGGCGTGCCATTCAGACGGGCCACCAGGCACCTTTTTAACCAGGCCAGCTCTTCCTCCGTTGGATTAAAGGACAGCTCCTTAATTACTGGCGTAGGGGCAGTAGGCACCGGAGCCTCCACCCTCCTTTGTACCATTTCCTTCCTAGGAGGAGGTACCCCTGGCTTTGTGTATCGAACTACATTTTCTTTCCGCGGCATGTCTCCAATACGAATGGTATTTAGCTCACGCATTAGCCACCCTACGCTATCCACCTGATCGAAATGCACAAAACCGAACCTGCATCCCTTCTTGTCTACCTTCTTCGGAACATAGACCATGCTGGCCCTTCCAAGTCCCTCAAAGGTAATCTTCATTTTTGGCTCCGACCATTCATTCGGGAAGTTCCTCCTGGCTTTAGCGGGCTCGATCTAGCTATGGAGTCCCCACCTCCGAGGTTTAAGCCCCTTCTGTGTCGTGTTCTAAGGCCCTACCGTAGGGTTGATTCCCACTAGCATCTGCTCTGTTTCCTAAGTTGATCCGATTACAACGGCCTGTTGCCCATCTAGCTTCGCCGTATCCTCCGTCGCCGAATGCGTCACATACTTTTCAGCCTCCATGAATGGCATAGCCTACTTTCCCTTGTCTGGATCCAGGGATTGACCCGAGTCCAATGGTGGAGAAGCACCCACTGCGTTGCCCAGGAGGCGGTGCAGGTGTGAAGAGTGTAACGGAAAAATGTAGGAAAGCCGAGAGAGAATTTCTAGAGAGAGATGTTTGAGAGAGAAAATTCACTTCTTACAAGTCTATGATGCATGAATTGTTGCATTTATCTCTTTATTATCTAATGTTTTAGATAAGATTGTTGTACCCTTGTATGGTTCAGAGAATTAAGCTAAAAAGGCTGCATTACCACCTAGTCAAGGCTGTCATGATCGATCTAAAGCTTCAAGAAGAACAAGATGCAACAACAATAAGAAAGAAGATGGAAATCAATTGCTCATGCTTCAAAGATCAAGAGATATCTTACTCTTGCTGAATCTAATGATCAAGGACACAAACTCAGGGACATTATCTTTCAAGGGAGATGATCTGAGCCCAGTTTATCATGATCAGAAGCTGAAAAACAGCAGCAACAGAAAATCAGTTTGCAGAAAAACAAAAAAAGAGCAGTAGAGCCAAGTTGATCCTGAAGCACTTTCCATGGACTTCCATAAGCACAACAGAATGATTCAGCATGATCTACCTGAATCCAAATGTTCACATGCATCTCAGGTACACACTGAAGCTCTGATACAGGAATTTAATCAGACCATAAGATCAGAAAAAAATCGGGAAGTAATCAACTCAACCAGCCTGCAGCGCAGAAAAAAAACGGTTTTGGCAGTTTTGGTGTTCGGTTGAAGATCACGATTTTCTCTAGAAGTCTTGAGGAGTTTCCTCGCACATGCTGATATAAAACTTACAGACAAAGATATATGTGCCACGTTCAAGAGAAATCTGAAGGCAAAACTCAATCAAAACAGATTTGAAAGTTTCCTTATCAATTACCAAAGTAATCTCTACTTTCAAGGGATTAGTCATCTGTATTTTCTTCATCTGTTTTGATCTGTTTTCCATATATAGGAGAGAGATGTGATAGAGTAGAGGGAGGGGTCGATCTAGGAATAAAAAAACGCGTAATTACCTTCAAAAACAAAAAGTACATAATTTCTGCACCAAAGTGGAGCAAATTGCTTCCATTATGCTGTTTGCTGAAATCTTGATGTTTCCCTCAGTTATGCAGGGATAGACCTTTCATTCTTCTGCTTATATGATGTCCTAAGATTGCCTAAACAAGTTGGTGAGGTGAAAGTTCAGAAAAACAAGGCAATGGTATTGATTTTCAGTATGCAGACACACTTGTGCATGTTTTGGTTTTTGTTGTTTTAGATTGGCCATCTAAACTGATAAAAATCGAACCATCAGCTAGTAGGGACTTATAGGGATGGTTAGTTCATCTAAACCTTATAAGATAGCAACTTCTTCAATCCAATAGGGCGGTTAGTCTATTTCTTGGAAGGAGCAACTAAAAATCATGGGTAAAGGAATGAGTTTTGGTTAGAGCTTTTAGATTCACACACTTAATGAGGTTTCATTGGTCTTAATATGGCTATGATTAAGGGGTGAATGTGTTAATTACCTGGTTAAGGAGTTAGTATAGAAAGGTGAGAAGTTGTTGTTTAAAAATCACACATTAAGTGCCATTGAAAAACATATAAGTGCACCTATGATCCCAGCTGTTTTATGGCATGATCTCATGGATTTAAGGTCAGCAGAAGTGTGTTCCTCCCTTCATATTTAGGGCCTGTTTTGCGCAGCCTTCTTAAAATTATAATTGGCTTATAAGCACCTTTTTTTTCAAAAAATGAGTGTTTTGCGCAGCCAACCTTCTACTACTTGTTCTTATTTAAAGAAGGTAAACCTTCTAAAAAATAACCACCTCGTGACATGCTTTTTTCCTTCTAAAAAAAAGCACCTCAATTCTGGCACGGCGGGAGGGCTCCGGCACGAGGGGGGGCTGGCATAGGGGAGAGCGGGGGCTCCGACGATCGGCAACGGCATGGTGTGTCCAAAACATTCCGGACCCTCCGAGACACCTCTATTCTAAAAAAAATTATCATTTATGTACTTGCACAAAACACCACCCCTTCTAAAAATAAGAAGAAGTAGTAGAAGAAGTAGTAGGAGAAGTAGAAGAATGCTTGCACAAAACAGGGCCTTAGTCTATATTTCATCCTTAGTTCATTGGTCATAGTTTAAGCAATTAATTGTAACATAATCCCCCCATCAGTTTTGTGTTTTGACAGCAACAAGAATCATGGACAGAGCAGTGCAAATTTTACTACCTTTCTCTATGGATTCGACCGTGATCTCTCCACTTGCTAACCCTTAGCTTGTGTAGTACAACTCAGGATACTTTTGAGGCATTTTTCCAGGCACGACACTGGAGAAATCAGTCATCAGTAAGCTATAAACAGCGAATTACTACCTGGACTTGGCAAACACCCCTGAAAAGTCTGAGATAAGCGAGCAAGAGGCAAAGTGGAAAACCAAGTTAGAAAAACAATCCTTACACTCTATTTCTATAGCAAATATTACATGCTTAAATGCAAATTTTGAATAAGAAAAATTATTAGAATTAGAGAATGAACTTTAGATGAAATCAAATGCTCTACCTCATAGAACAGATGAAAGTACGTGATAATAGCAGCATCATGCAGATTAGTGAGCAGATCGTGACGGATGGGGAGGAAAAAGTAATCCAATGAATATTACGACCTATAATGTTCGAGGAATGGGGTAGGAGAAGGAGACGTGATATCAAAGAGATGGTACGCAAACAGAAAATCCAGCTATTGTGCATCTAAGAAAGGAAGTCGGATTAAATCTCAAGCCAAGATTGCCAAGCTATATGGCCAATAAGTGGTTTTGAATGGTTAGCTCAAAGTGCTTAAGGAAATAGTGGAGGCAAACTCTACATTTGGGACCCAAACATTTTTGAATTGGAAAGTAGTTGGGAGAAGCAAGGAATAACAGTAGTACTTGGACGTTCGGAACCACAAAAATGGAAGATCACAATTGTGAGTATCTACTCTCCATGTGCGATACCGCTCAAAAAGTTGCACTGGTTGGAAATCTTTAATAAGTTACAACAGCTCGCAAGCCCTACTAGCACAATGAAGGAGTTTGATTTATTTGTTAGACACACTAAGTTCGTTGACATCCCACTACAGAGGCATCGTTTCTCTTGGACTAATAAGCAGTATACCTCTGCAAGTCGACTCGATCGGTTTCTTCTTTCCCCAAAATGACAATTCAAATGCTTGGGTCTATATCAAATGACACTAGAATGTCTGACCTTAGATCATCGCCTAATAATGTTAACACAATATAGGGTCGACTTGGGGAAGACCAAATTTTGCACTCTAAACTGCTGGAATGACGTCAATGAATTTGAGTCTTTCGTTAAACAAAGTTGGGATAACTATACCGTGGTGGGATGTAGTGACTACGAATTGCATGAAAAGATGATATTTAATTTCGTCCTTCAGAGCTGGAATAGGGGTTTTAGCCATGTAGGTAGTTTTATAGAACTCATGAAGTAGTCGATGAAAACACGTGAAGAGACTGCAAAATGTAGGGATCTCATGGCAATTAAGCTGTAACAACAATGATGTGAATTTTTGCTCGCGGAATGTAAACGTATAGTTAGGAACTTATTCTTGCACACAATGATATACGAAAATAACAAAAATAACAAAATGATAGAATTGAAAAGCAAGTACAAAATATGGATAATTGATGGAAAGAAATGAAGATGGAAGAAATGTATTATGCCGTACAAACTCAATCAAACATGGAATATTAATCCCTCGTCACCTACTACTTTAGTAACCAATGTAAACTAGAGAATCAATTTGATGTAAAGAATGCATTGGCATGTGCAATATTTTTGATATGATGTAATGCCTAACCAATTCATCACGGGTCACAATCCCACCTACAACGAGTGTGCCTCCATAATCAAATCCCTAAGCATACCCTTCCCAAAAATATTCAAGGTTAAGGGATTTTATATGTAACAAGGGATCAAAGATATACCTATGGAACATGGTATTTTCTACCATGTTTGCCTTAACTCGACTAACACTTTGGCTCATATGGAGACATTGCTTGGCCATTAAACTATTTATTTCCCCTTGTATCACCTTGGTTACCTCGAGGTGGCTCCTTGGCACGGCTTGTTCAGTCAATGGTACTCTAATGATGAAATCAATAGATAGCTCGTTCTCACGAATTGGAATTGAGTCAAGGGAGAATTCTTCAGGAAGATCATTTGTACATACCTGCAAAAGAGAAACAACTTCGCTTGGCCAAGAACCAACGAGATTGTTAGTTGGAAAAATAAGTTTTTCAACGGTCACCTCATTCTTTTTCTCACCTCTCGCCTTTTATTTTCTACTCGAATTTTCTATCACTTCTTTTTTTCCACTCGAATTCTTTTCACTCAAATTCTTTTCACTCTTGGATTCTCTCTTTTTCGCTAAACTCACTTTTTTCTCACCATCTTTTGTTTCTTTCTTTTCATTTGTGGCTTCTTTTACTCTCTTTTGTTTTCACTCTATTTTCTATCACGCTCTTGTTTTTCTCTTTCATTCAAATCTTGCAAGATGGCGTCTACCTATTTTTTCGTGGAGCTAGAGATGTAAGTGGTCGTGGGTATGGCATTCTTCACCATAAGCTCCTTTTGTCTCATCTCCATCACTTTGTTGTTTTGTGGATGGACGTGTGACCCCGTCCTTGACATGTGAAGTAGTGGATATAACGAGTTCGTACAATAGGAGGTTGAATGTTGCCAATGGTACCGGCATTCTTCGGTTTAGCATCCTTAGAGGGTGCAACTGTGGATTCGCCCTCATCCCTCTTTGAGATTGTCTCCCATGGTGGTATCCTCGTAGTCGTAGGTGTTTCCTTCGTACTACATTGTGGTTGGCCTTGAGGCTTCTATCTTTCTAGTCGATTCAGTTGTTCATTGATCGTTTCCTCCATTTGCCTCCTTGGCAGCGCAGGTCTATCCCTTATTGGTTTGCTTCAAGTGCACGAGCCTTCATGGCATCCATCCGCTCATGCATACGTTGTATTTGGGCAGTCAAGCCTTGCACTGATGTCCTTTGGTATGCTCATGGTGGCGTACATCGAGCACATTGTTAGTAGACATAGAGGTGTACCTGCCAGAAAACATGTTAGAAATAAAATAACCTCGCTGCTCGCTCATGGTGTTTCGCTCAAGAAGGTCTCACATTCATGTTTGCACTCAATTGGCTTTTTTCACTCGAATGATCTCGCCACTTAAGCCTATTTTCACTCGTGAGTTTCCTTGTATCTTAGGACTCAATCCAAAACTTGCCAAGTCTAGCAACGGCTCATAAGAACCGGAACTTGATCTAAGTAGATTGGCCTTTGGGGAGTAAAGACACGTAGACTTGAAGAAGAGAAGTGTTAAGAATGAAAAATCAAGAGAGGCGTCACCTTTGTAGGCTCAAAATTCCTCTTTTTTTGTAAATATTCCTTTCTTTTCTCTTGAACGAATTTTCTTTTTTTTTTTGGAAAAATAAGCAAGGTAACAATAGAAGAAGAAGATAGAAGGTAGATCTACCACAAGAGAAGGCGACCAGTCGGCTATAAAGAATCATGAACCAACAATACCGAGAGTAGCCCAACGTTGTACAAATTTGAGCTCTGATACCAAATTATATGAACCTAGCCAACAATTGTGACTAAACCCAAT
>JAOWBN010023943.1:0-10531 GCA_028565015.1 Pinguicula moranensis
AGTGAAATGTAGTGTTGGTTGATTGATTTGTACATTACCATGATTCAACCTACACTTGGTGGCATGCCTCTTCAATGTGTCAGTCCAACCAACTGTCGTGTTCCCATTATAATCATTTTTGCAATAATTACATTTTGGCTTCCCAAAATGCTTCGCCATCAATAACCTTCTGATACCTCTCAAAATGATTCCACACATTAGATGTGAGTTTCTTGCTTTACTTAGAGGTGCCCGTCATATTTAAACGCCAACGTTCAGTTCGAAAAATAAAATTTAGAAATGGGAAATTCAAATTAATAGCATTGTAAATTCAGATTATTAAATACCCAATAACTATACAAAATTCAGATTTATTAACTCGCAAAATTCAGATTTATAGTTAATAGAAGGCAATCCGCAGATACTCTCAGTTGTCAGTTCCAACAATATCGCCTAAAGCAAGCAACTCCTTTAAAATAAAATCTAAGTAACTGTACCAAATAAAAAAAACAATATTCCACATACAAATTTACCTCATATGATAGTTCATCATGATCAACTTCTTCCCAAGTATCCTGACTGGAATGATGTAAGTTAAGAACAACCAATTTTTGCAGGATATAACACCCACCAGAAAGACAAGAAAACGAATTCTGAATAAAATTATGGAAGCAACAGAACAAATTACACACACTACCCAAATTTACAATGCTACTAATATGAATTTACTGGAAATAGTACATGACTTACAACGGGGTTCCACATTTAGTTTCAAGTGTTTATGTGTTCCGGTGAGGTAATGCTAATTGATCCTCAGTAGTCAGTAGTTGATATACATAGCCTCTTACTATTTTATAGGTAAAATAGTAATCAATAGCTCAACTTAATGTACACACCAAACCAAAGAGTTGATAATCCTTGACAACACATATGCAGTGAACTGAAGTCAGGTTGAGGCAGGCAGCCACTGATTATGCGTGAACTGAAGTCAATTTCGCAAAGACAGCACATATTCAAACAAGTTCGACCTCCAACACACAATACCGCAATGCCCGTGGAACCTTAATCCCTCCCAAAAGGTTTAGATATGAACATCCATTGAATCAAAATCAAAACTTTTAGCAGGCCAATAAATGAAGCTTTTAGCCAATAAACCTAACCTAAATTCCAATATCTCAACACAGGATCTGCAATCAGAAGTGATTTAACGAAAACCCTAAACTTTATCCATAAAATTGAACCCTAAACTAAATGGCTAAACCTAATAAAACCCTAACCCTAATCGCTATATCAAACCTTGTACTTGAAATCGAATTGCTAAAGGAGAAGGAATGGCCAATTGCTGAGAAGAGGCCTATTGAAGTCGTTCGGGAACGGCGTCTGCTCCTTTGTGGACTAGAGGGCGAAGCGAGACTGCGTACTAGAGGGGGAAGCGACTTATATGGTACGAACTTTTGGTTGAGGGATTCCGTGGGGTAAAATCAAGCCAGCAATGAGCAAAACTCTGAAACTCGTGAAGATGAGGAAACTTTTCAAAATATCATTTTTGGAAGCGGTTGGGTGCTGTGTTTGCAAAACTGTGGGTTCGGACTTCGGTTCTCCTTCTCTCATCCACTTACAACCAAACGGTGCGAGGCGGGTGCTGTGGTCGGATATTGGAATTCCTCCCTGAGTTCTATTACGAAGCTGGTTAGACCTTGGCTGGAGGGATCGTGCTGATTAGTGGGGTTGAGAGTTGTAGTCGTCGTCAGATTCTCTGGAGAGGTGTCCCCTGGAATCATGGGTTGTTGGTGCTTGGTGGCGGAAGACTGGTGTCGCCGATGTCCATATTCTTTCTTTTATGGTTCTTTTTGTAACTATTCCCACAGACCGCGCTAAATTGGTGTGGTCGGATTATTTGGCCAACTTTTCCTTTGTATTTTTATTGACCTTTTTCATTAAGTGAAAAATTACATCAAGAGATTTGTGACTACAGTTGATAAATGATAGAGAGGTTGCGTTCACTCTTCTTCTGGAGGGAGGGATTTGTAGCCGACAGACCTTCTCTTTTCCTTAATTCTTCCCAGCCCTTTTTTCCTCCTCTTCTAGCAAGTAAGTGCTACCCCTTTTTATAGATGAATTCGTTGGTTCTGGAGGTGTAGGCAGTTGCCAAATGGCATCCTCTCTGTGGCTGGTTTTCTTCACATAGAGATAAAGAAACGGTCCAATTGTCTCTCTTCCATGAAGCAATTTTCTTCACGTGCAAGTATGAGTTATTCCATTTGTTTATTCTCTCACGTGTCCTAAGGAGAAGTTTGTTTCTTGTTTTGGTGGAGCTGAAGGGAAGTTTTGGGATGATTCTTGGGCCACCTCACTTTGGGCTGGGGGATATTTGGGCCATACCACTCATCCCTCCCCCTTCAAAATTCCATTTTTGTGATTTTTTGCAAAAGCTTTAGTATGTGTTTTCCTGTCAGTTTCTCTATTTGCCACGTGGTTCCTTTCCTGCTCGACTCCTCGCCTTCTTCACTCCATTTTGATGTTATATATCTCTGTGCATATACTTATTTTTTGCTCAATCTCTGCAGATTTTTTTTTTGAAATGGCCATGCAAGGTCAATTTTTTATGCTTTCTTTCTGCAATTTTCACAGTATGCTTACCTTTTTTGTTTTCATTTCTTATTTGGTTTTGTTGCAACAAGTTTGTACCCCTAGAGCTTCTCTTCTATCGGTGAGAACTACATGACTTATGCCCATTTCCAGGTGGTGAAGGAGGACTCTGGGCCTGGTCCGATCGTCACTTTGGGGTGGCTTGGAAAAATGGACGGGGATTCGTCTTTTGTCGGCCAAGGGGGAAGATGGGTGCATGTAGGTTCTCGAGAAGTTGAATACCACTTTTTGTGGGAACGATGCAATATGGAGGTGGCTTCCTAGATGAGTGACTTCAGAGGGGGTTTGGATGCAGCGTATTCGGAGTAGATCTCTCTTTTTCATCATTTATCAGCTTTGTTGTCGCAATTATCCTTTTATGTTTTGAAGATGGAGGTGGTGGGGAGCGATTTCCAGAAATTGGTGGGTTATTACTCGTCTTTGGTGCAACAAATTGGCCATCTTGAAGCTGTTTGTACCGCAATCAGTCTGCAAGTGGAGGAGCTTCAGCCCATGGCTGCTTCACTTGGTTACCTTGTTTCACAGGTGGATGAAGATTCTCGTCTTTGTCATTTTCTAGCATTTATCTTCCTTCCGTCGAGTCATAACGAGTTGAGCGGGTGAAGCAGTCCTCACTTGCACATTTGAGGACCTCCTCCAGGAGTGCTCCCCAGTTATTGACGAGTTCTCTCATATCATGTAACAGTGTGTAGGAGATGTATTTTGTGTAATGTTACCTTAGTAGCTATCTCAATATAATTTTCGGTTCTATTGTTTTTATCCCTTTCCTCGTTGCGTCCCCGTGTACTCCCTTCATTGGATAGTTTTGTATGTGCAGCATTTCTAATTTCATTAAGAAGTTCCAAGTCTGTCAAATGGTTCTGCATATTCTTTGTCTGACCATAGAAGATTACTCTGTAGGCTCCGAAGGTTATATCAGGAATTGAAATGGCTTCCGACCCATATGTTAAGGCAAAAGGAGTGTTTCCTGTTAAAGTAGTTATAGTCGTTCGGTAGGACCAGAGAATTCCAAGCAATTCATCTGCCCAGTTGCCTTTTCAGTTCATGAGTTTTTTCTTCAATCCGAGTTGTATAATTCTGTTAAGTGCCTCAATTTGTCCATATGGTACGCATACGTAAATCTTTGTTGGACCTATAAGGTGGCACACCAATTTGTAATTTTGGCGCCCCAGAATTGTGTTTCGTTGTCAGTGATGAGTACTGGTGAGACTCCAAATCGGCAGACAATGTTTCACCATAAAAAATGAATTATGTCTCTTTCGGTTATTTTTGCTACAACTTCATCTTCTACCCATTTAGTGAAATAATTGGTGGTTGTGATGATGATTCTTTTTTGTCGAGGGTCTGGGGGTAGTGGGCCGATGATATCCATTCCCCAAGTGTCGAAAGGACAGGTTACTGAAATTCCTGTCATGGGGGCAGCTGGGTGAGGTATCCAATTTCCATGTCGTTGACATTGTTTGCATTGCCTTGTATAGTTTACTGCATTTTGCAGCATGGAAGGCCAGTAAAATCCATGTAATCGAATTTTTTGGATAGTCCCCCAATGTGACTTGCTCCTTCGCCATCGTGCATTTCTTCTAATATGAACTGTATTTTAGGATGTGTAATACACTGGAGGAGGGAGCCTTCAAAGCTTTGTTTGTAAAGTTATCCGTCGATGAGAGTAAATCGCAAGGCATGAGTACGTATTCATTGAGCCTCTCGGCTGTCTGGGGATACTATTCCTTCTTTCAGTATGTGACCAAGAGAGCCATCCAGGTGGTTTCACCGAGTACCCTAATAGCTATTTTTTTTAGGAGAGACTGGTAGTTTGACTACGGGTTCCTATATTGGGTGCCCAGGTGTGGCATGAGCCAAGATAGGGTTTCAACACTAGTATTTGTTAGGCGTGGTATACGTTGGAGCTCAAAATTTAGGAAGGTTTGAACCAAGCTTCTTAGTTTTTCCAGATACTTGTTTAGCATGTCGTCACGGGTCTCGAATGTTCCCATATATTGTTTAAAGATCAGTTGAGAGTCGATATGGGCGACGAGACTTTTGATCCCTTGTTGTATGGCAATTCAATCCCTAATATTAGAGATTTGTATTATGCTATGTTGTTGGTGACAGGGAAGTCTAGGAGCACTGCTATTTTTATGGTTTCACACCACTCTCTTTTAGAATGATCTATGTGCCTCCGTGCTATGAGGTAGATGAACCGTCTACGTGGAGGGTCCATGAAGGATTTGTTGTAGGAGCTCTGGTAATCTCAGCAATGAAATTTGTGAGTGCCTGAGATTTGTACGTGATATCGTATTCACTTAGTTCAACTACCCACTTTACCAATCTCCCCGAAGTATCAGGTCTTGAGAGGATTTGTCTCATTGGTTGGTTGATGAGGAAGGTGAGAGGATGTGATTGAAAGTAGGGTCGAAGCCGTTTTGCCGTTTTTACTGGAGTTAGTGCAAACTTCTCAATCTCAAGGTACCGTATTTCTGCCACATGCAGTGTCTTGCTAACGAAGTAGATGGGCTTATGTGTATTTCTTTCTTCATGGGTCAAGACAGCCCCTTACCGCTTCCTCTGTTATAGCAAGGTAGACAAATAAAGGTTCTTGGGTTTGTGGTGCGATGAGCACTTGGGGGGATTTTTGCCTTTAATTCTTGGAGTGCTCAATCACATTCTGGAGTCCATTCAAATTTTTTTCCTTTCCTGATTGCTCTGAAGAATGATAAACCTTTATCTCCTAATCGAGAGATAAATTGCCCAAGGGATGCCATCTTTCCAACAAGGGCCTGAACTTCTTTTAGTGTTCAAGGCAGGGTCATATTTTGAAGAGCTGCAACTTTGTCAGGATTTGCCTCGATTCCTCTTTTGAACACCATATAACCGATAAATTTTGCACTTTGGACACCAAACGTGCATTTGATGGGGTTTATCTTTAGCTGGTAATGCCGTAGGATGTTAAAGGCTTCAGTTAAATATGTTATATGATTCGTTGTTTTTTTGCTTTTCACGCGCATGTCGTCAACATATGCTTTCATAGTCTATCTTATTTGTGCCTGGAATAATTTGTTGATCATTCTTTGATAAGTGGCTCCCGCGTTTTTGAGTCCGAAGGGCATTACCTTATAACAGTAAATGACATCTTCTGTTATAAAGGTTGTTTTAAGGTAATCCTCTGGTGACAGAAATATTTGATGGTACTCTTGAAATGCATCCATCATGTTTAGCAATTCACAGCTGGCTGTGGAGTCAACAATCTGATTTATTTGTGGTAGGGGGTAGGAGTCTTTTACACAATATTTGTTCAGGTCTATGAAGTCGACACATAATCGCCATTCTATGTATTGGACCTTATCGACATATCCGGTTGCTAAGAGTCTTTGAACTTCATCCCTTACGATTTTGTTTCTTTCCACTCCAAAGTGTCATTTTTCTGTTGTATCGGTTTTGTTCCAGAGGTTATATTCAAGCGATGAACTGCCACACTGGAGGTTATTCCTGGAAAGTTCGATGAGCTCCATGCAAATACATTGACATGATCCCGAAGGCATTAAATTAATTTTACTTCAAATCTTGGTCCAAGTCTGCACCAAGGCGAGCAACTTGCCCTGAATCTGTTTCCCGAAAAAGGATTTCTTTGTATCCCAGTGGCATAATGTTTTCAGGTTCCAGGATTTGCAACATTCGTGGGATTTTCTTTGGATTGGAGGTTCATGTGAGGGTCCAAGGTCGAACACTTTCCGGTGGTGGACATCGTATAGCAAATACAAGCAATTCAAAGATTGGCTTTTACTTGTCCCACTCCACGCCCAGTTGGAACTTTCACCATGTGGTAGGTGGAGACGATTGCTCTAAGTTAGAATAGGCTAGGCCGTCCCAATATAACATTATTGGAAAAGGGGGCTTCTATTACCATATAGGTAATAGGAATGGTCCTTTGTCACACTCCATCTCTAAAGGTGGTGGACAACTCGATTGAACCAATGATGTTGACCTCAGCGCCTCCGAATCCTCGTAAGGTGGTAGCAGTTTGGTGAAGGGTCGTGGTACTTAACCCCATTCGGTGAAAGGCATCAAGAGACAGGATGTCCAAAGGCACTTCCCTGATCAATGAAAATTCTATCTACTATATATCTGTCTGCTGTGATCACCATAGGATGAGAGTGTGGCTCATGGGTTTGGAGATCTTCGTTGTTGAATTGGATCGATGGTTCTGAAAAGCTTATTTGTGTATGTGCTATTTGTTGGAACTTTCATTGTTCTCTCTTACGAGCTCGATTAGTCTCGCCCATCATGGGACTTCCGGTGATCATGGAGATGCGGAGCTTTTTTCCTTTTGGGTATTCATCCTTTTCTTCTCGGGTCCACACATGGCTATACTTTGGGTGACCCAGTACCCACTCGGACAACTAACCGTCTCGGGATAATCGTTCCAACTCGTCTCTTAGTTTCCGGTAGTCCTCAATTAGGTGACTTCTATCTTTGTGGAAATGACAGTAATACGGGGAGTACCTCCTACGAGTTCCTGATCTCATACCCGGAGGAGTGGTCAGCAGATTCAGTTGTTCAATGGCTTTTAAGAGGTCCGTGTGAAGTACTCGGAATACATTATATTGTAGTATCTTTGTTTTTCCTTTTCTACTTTTCTTACTGAGCGCATATGTTGTTTGTCCTTCCGACTCTTGTCTGAAACCCATGACCTTCGTGGTGCTCGACTCTCGGTGAAGTCTTTCCCGACATGAGACGATCCTCCCATTTCTTCTTGTTGTATGTACCTTATGCAAATGTCATTGAACTTTCCATGCGCTGCTGGTAGATCATCCATTAATGCAACCACTAGTGGGCCGTATTGAAGCTCGTGGATTAGGGCATTAATCCTCATAATGATGGACATGCATGTGGTCTCTGTACATACTTGATTGAATCGACGGATGTATTCTCGAAGAGGTTAATGTGACTTGTTCAGGTGTTTGGACTTAAACATGTGTACTAGTGATCGGTCCACTTGTTTCTTGGTAGCGAAAGCCTGGGAAAACTAGGATACTAGTTCTCCAAAGTTCCAAATTGATTCCTCTGGGAGGGAAAGGAACCAATTTTGAGTGGGTTCTGTTAAAGTTAATATAAATACCCTGCATGTCGCGGCCTTCGATATGGATGTCATCTCCATATAGAGTGTGAAAGTCCGTAGATGTTCTTGTGGATCAGTGTTCCCTGAGTTTAGGTAACCTGTCGAGTGTTGCAGGAGCTAGGGCCACAATTTCCTGCTAAATTTTTTTGCAGAATGCTTTTCCCATTGTGGCAGGCATCTGGGGTGCTAGATCGGCATGTTGTGGGGGTAGGGGCCCATCCAATGCAAGGCGTGTGATTAATTCCTCAATCTGATTTTGGAATTCCTCCATGGGTTCTATTACGAAGCTGGCTAGACCTTGGCTGGAGGGATCGTGCTGATTAGTGGGGTTAACAGTTGGAGTAGTCACCGGATTCTTCGGAGAGGTATTCCCTGGAATCACGGGCTGTTGGTGCTTGGTGGGTGGAAAAATTGTGTCGGCAATGTCCATATTCTTTCTTTGTTGATGGTTCTTTTTGTAACGATTCCCACAGACGGCGCCAAATTGGTGTGGTCGGATTATTTGGCCAACTTTTCCTTAGTATTTCTATTGACCTTCTTCCTAAGTGAAAAATTACGGCAAGAGATTTGTGACTACAATTGATGAATGATGGAGAGTTACGTTCACTCTTCTTCTGAATGGGGAGATGAGGAGCCAACAGACCTTCTCTTTTCCTTAATTCTTCCCAGCCCTTTTTTTCCTCCCTTTTTCCTCCTCCTCTGGCGAGTAAGTGTTGCCCCTTTTTATAAATGAATTTGTTGGTTCTGGAGGTGTAGGCAGCTGCCAAATGGCATCCTCCCTGTGGCTGGTTTACTTCACATGGAGATAAAGAAACGGTCCAATCGTCTCTCTTCTGTGAAGCAATTTTCTTCACGTGCAGGTATGAGTTATTCCATTTGTTTATTCTCTCACGTGTCCTAGGGAGAAGTTTGTTTCTTGTTTCGGTGGAGCTGGAGGGAAGTTTTAGGCTGATTCTTTGGCCGCCACAGTGATGGGATGGGGGATATTTGGGCCATACCAACGGGCCTACCTGCAGCCGCCCCATCAAATAAATGGACGAGCTCAGCCCGCCTATTTAAATATTTGGCATGCACTCGCCCGTTTGTCGACCTCTAGCTAACATCTTCTTGAAGAGCTAAATAAACAACACAAGAGTTGAGTACTTATTTGATACTTGTACCATGTAAGATTCCGTAGCCTGTTTAATGGTTCCACTTTTCGTATATAGTTTAATAGAATCATGGACGCACAAAATTGCTTCTTCAAAGCATTCAGCTGAAATTAATAAGAGAAAAGTTAGCTTCTAAGTTTAAATGAAATGAAAATTAGGCAAGGATGAGCTGGAGCTCACGTTTTGTTTCATGAGCGAAGTTGAAGCCACTAGCAGCATCAATATAGGCCTCAGCAGCCCCCATCCGGTCATGATGCTGCGCAGAAAAAATGTGAGGAGATATAAAAGTCTTTGAGCAGTGTAAAGGAATAATAGGTACCGAATCACATGCGAATTGCAGTTGGCCAATTTCACATATGTTTGTCCAATTTTCTCACCTTACAAATTCATTATTATACATTTCATACATACTTCTCAAAAATTGAGTGTTTCAACCCTCAACATACGTGCATGAGAGATGCCAGAATATGTAAAGAATTAGACATTGAGTGTTGTCATCTTTCAATTTTCATTTTGTTTGTATTCTAAGGCGGCTCAAGCGGAGAATTTGGTGGCCTCTATGGGCTTCCAATCGTGGAAGTTTTCATCGCTTTTTATCTCAAATTCTTCACCGTTGTCCAAATCATTGTCTATTTCAACTTGAACAAGATCTTTTTGTTCTTTTATCGAAATCTTGACAGGATCTTGACCATGAACTTGAGCAGGATCGTGGAAGTTTTCATCGCCTTTGGTCTCCAATTGTTCGCCGTGATTTGAATCATTGACCGTTCCATCTTGATCAGGATCTTGACGAGGAACTTGAGCAGTATTGTGAAAGTTTTCATTGCCTTCGGTCTCCATTTTTTCACCTTGATCTGAATCACTGCACGTTCCATCTTGAGCAGGATTTTGAGAGGAGGAAGAAGATGCACTAGGGAAATCCATATCCGAAAAAAAAACTCAAGGGGAATGATAATGGTGCCGTGTATGCTTTTATATTATTTCAGTTTTTTTTCTGTTTTTTTCTCCCTGTCCTATCTTCCAAGTCCAACAGAGAGGCGTACTAGACTTTTATAAGCCCACGAAGTTTGGGCTTTCATAAGCCCATTAAAATTATGTTATTCTTCTACTTTTAGTATTTGGCTGTAATCTTTTTTTTTTTTGGTAATTCTTGTTAGCCATCATTCTTTCAATTGCTATGTATTATGTTATACATGACTTATGTGTTCCTTTGTCAGAAACATTGATTTACTAATCACATTTTGACATGAATTACATCAACTCCATTGCAAGAAGTGTGAATTAAATTCAAAGCAACGTGCAGCGTTAACTTCTTGAAACCCAAGCACCAAACTCATTTTTCAACATGATCACAAAACCTTAACGAAGACGGGGAAAGGATAAACTGAGTACAAGAGTTGAACACTTACAAACTTAGGAGAAAAAAGATTCAAGCAACACAACACGAACTCTCTTTTAAGATTGAAAAAACTTTCCCCAATTGAAAATACACAACTGAGGTAGTTCCTGCACAACCAGCTGCCAAACTGTATAACAAAAATTAGACCTATAACCTGCTAACAACAATCAAATCCAATTACAAATGTCCACAAATGGATTCAAAATATCCATTGTGCAAGAGGCTGTTCTCCTAGAT
>JAOWBN010023953.1:0-10531 GCA_028565015.1 Pinguicula moranensis
CCCCCCCCCCCCCATTGTCAGAACGGTTTCAATCATGGTATAGAATTCCAGGAATTTTCCTACGGCTTCAGACTTATGTTTAAGAAAGTAAACCCAAGTCAATATAGTGCAATCATCAATGAACAGTAAAAAGTATCGAAAGCTACCTGTACCCGCCCCGGGTGCCGGGCCCCAGACATAAGAGTAAACTAGGGAAAAAATTGTGCTAGTACGAGTATTATTCAAAGCATAAGATTGACGATGAGTTTTGGCTAAACAGCATGTTTCACATGAAACAGAATTGTTCTTGCGGAAAAAATGCGGAAATAAAAGTTTAAGGTAACCGGATGAGGGATGACCAAGACGACAATGCCAAAGCCAGAGTTGACGATCAGATGTGCCATGGGCTAGCATAGTGGATCCAGATGGGGTGAACTCGTCAACATAGTACAACCCGCCCTGCTCAGTGCCACGTCCAAGGATCGCCCGAGTCCGAATATCCTATAGTTAACAAAAAGGAGGATATATTAAAATGCGACAATTTAATTTCTGAGTCCATGGCTGAGAGATAATAATTTGCATGAGAGAGATGGCACATATAGGCAGTTTGATAATTTGAGATTGGGTGAGATCTCAATTGTGCCAGCTCCGATCACTGGGGAGATTCCCCCATTTGCTATTTGTATTGAAGTCCTGTGGGAGACTGAGGTGGTGACTAAATCAGTAGGATCGTTGGTAATAGTGTCGGTGACCCCACTATCAAAGATCCATTGGTCCCCAGTCTTAGAATGTTGGTTGACTGAGTAGGCATAAGAGTGAGTCGGGCCATCATAGTCCATATTTGGGTCGAGGTCAAAGCACCCGGGTTTAAAATACTTGGGGTTGTTGTGTGTTTTGGCAGAATTGGGGGACTATTTTTTCGGTTGTGATGATTGGGGGGTTGGTTTTGGAATTTTTGAGGGGCTGTGAGGCTTGATCGGAATTTTGGGGAAGTTGGAGGGCTGATTTGAGAAGTTGCTGGAAATGTGGGCTAACGGATAAATGCTGGAGACTTTGTGGGGTGAAGTGCAACTCTTCAAAGACCGAGGGCGTGGCAGCAAAGTCGGGGGGTTTTCTGCAAGACAACTAAACTTGTAGGGTTTAATAGCAAGAGTACAATTAAGGTTGGCGGACGACCCATCGTCTCCGCTCCTATTACCTGCGTCATTCTGGGTATGTGATGCGTCCTCTGGTTCCGCTGCTGTCAGGCCTCCAAATCCTGACCGTGGTTGGTTGTTGTCACCGTGACTGGAGACTGTTGTGTTTCCCACGGTGGCGGCGCCATTTTGCGGTTTGCGATTCTTGTCCTTAAAGAACCAGTCCGCAAATCCAATTTTTTTGAAACATCGATCGGTGGAATGTCCCAATTTTTGGCAATCCGTGCAATAGAGTTTTGATTTATCGATCTCTCCTCCACGGGATGATGATTTGACCACGGTTTTCGTCTATTCTGGCTGTGTTTGCACGGCATGTCCGCTACCTATTCCCTGTGTTTGCACGGCATGTCCGCTACCTATTCCCGTTGGAACGCAGCATATACTGATTCCACGGATGGCGGGGCTCCATCTTGAGGAGGTCTCGCTTGATGGAATCAAATTGGGTGTCGATTCCAGCAAGAAACTGAAAGAGTCTTGTGTCTTGCTGAATTCGGTTGTAGATTGCAATATCATCGGGACATTTCATGGGGTTGGGTTGCCTGCGATCAATTTCCTGCCATATCTGTTGCAACGTAGTGTATAATTCTTCAAGGGTCCCTCGGTTGTTTTGTTGATTAGCTTGAATTGATAGATCAAACAGTTGTAGTGCATCGTTTCCACTGTTGTAGGTAGTAGCTAGGCCCTCCCACATAGCTTTGGCTATTGGAAACGATGCATAGCGATCCAAAATCTTTGGATCGATGGCATCCAGAATACTTGAGCAGACGTGTAAGTCTGCAGTTTCCCATCTGCTATACAATGGATCTCCTGGTTTTGGGGGTTAGTCCGTGAGATGATGGAGTTTTCCTTTCCCGCCTATAGCCATCTTCATTAATCTGCTACATAGGGGGTAATTGTGATGATTCAGTTTGACACTGATAGTAATTGGGCTGTTGGATTCTGCGGGTTGTTTGAGGTGTTGAAGGAATTGTGCGAATTGGTTGGATAGGTCATCGGAGGCTAGGCTTGGGGCCGCCGGATCTTTTTTAGGTGAGTCGCCGCCGGTACTCATCGTGCAGGCAGGTGACCACCCAGGGTAGATGATGAGTTTTTCTGGCTTGGATCAATTGGATCGAGCCATTCGCTCTGATACCATATTAGAATAGAGAAAGTATAAGAAGTTGCATCTTTTTTCCATTGATTTTTGTTTGTGATACAATACTTCTTTTATAGACTAACCAAGCTTAAGCTAGGTAAGGGAAGAAATCAAGTCTTATATAAGGAAATGATCAATCTTTGATCCTTTCCTTTTACAAGGATAAGACTATGATTTCTTCCCTTAATTGTCTAGTCTAACACATAACACCAATATAACACTACCCACTGCAAGGTTCATAACAATTTGAAAAACTGAACACCAACATAATCACCCCTTCAGGTTCGTGTTTGCTAAAAATACATAACATGAGGACATTTCAACTAAGCTTTCCTTCACAAAATAACTGAACATATTCGGCACGACCTACTTCATCCATACTGTTCCAACAGCAGTATTGACCATGGTTTTTCAGAAGGTCATCAATTAGGCGTATCCTGTTAACAGAATTCAAACCTTCATGTACCTGCAAATGTGAAAGCGGCCTAGCATTCTTATCCGTATCAACATCACCCTCCATTTTATGCATTTTTTTAGAACAACAATTATGTTTTACTGCAAACTGCATCAATTTTGGCGACCGTGGTTCCAGCTATAGAGACTAGGCTATTTTGACTATTTGGAGTTATCTTTGGATTCAACTCTTCAACTTCTGAATTAAATTCTTCTATGATTTTCTCTAAATCTGCAGGGACTCTTCGTCATCCAATTGAGTTATTCCATGGTCTCTTGCACCTAAGCCTATAGCACTGTGTTGACTTAAAAGCTCGCACCATAGTTTGTAGTTAGGAAAGTACTTCCCTCTCAACGCAACATGTTTGTTGTTCACTTGCACAATGTAGTACAACGCAAATGAATTGTGTCAACATGAATTAAAATAACTGAATCTCATTCAATAAAACCCAAAAAAAATGACTTTTCCTTCTCAAACTCGGTCCACATCATTAAAGTCAACGACGATTGCATTAATCCATTGGTCTATAGCAACTCCACTTAACTTCATAAATTCATTAAGCAAATGATATTGCTTACCCCAATTGTGAAGCTTATTCTCAACGTTCTTGGCGGTCACTTTGCTACCTTCTACCAAAGCTTTCACCTTCGCAGCTACCTTGTTGTAAATACCTCGTTTCCAGCCCTGGACGACCTTCCAACCTTCAAGTGCTAATTCCTTCAAGGGACTTAGAAGCGCCTTTTCCTCATCTAGATTAAGATACAACTTTTTGTTGTTGGTGGGATCATGCGATGGTTCAACTTTTATTTTTTTTTTGCTATCATTTGTTGCTCATGTACATTTATGCGGGGCAGCTGTAGCAGATGTGGGTCTTGAAGTTATGTCATCAAACTTTTATGATGTTACCTGATCCACATCATCAAGTTTGTTCATAGCATCCATACTAAATAGCCTGCCACAACAAAACCAACATAATCACTCAACAATATGCAACAAAACCAATATTCAACAATATGCCACCAAATCAACATAATCATCAACAATCTCCAACAAAATCAATATTCAACAACCTGCAATATTCTACAACAAAACCAAAATAATCATTCAACAACCTACAACCAATACTAAACATAATCATCCAAAAAATATAACCATCCAATGTCTAGTAGTGACAAACAACATAAAAAACAATCAACTAAAAAGGAAGCACCTAATGTTAAGTGATCACAAACAAAATAAAAACAGCGTACGACCAGTAGAGGTTTCATCCCACAACAATGAAAAAGGTCAATGTCTAGCCCTAAACTCGTTTCAAATGTTCATAGCTAATTTATCCCTGAACTCATTCCATCCTGGCGAAGAATTCACAGATTGAATGTGATCATTTATGTCATTTGTCACAAGATTAGGCTCATCTGGTCCAGCATCTGGGTTTGATCCAGAATCTAATAAAGGATCCGATATTGTGACGTTGATGAAAAAGTTGTGTAACACCCCACAAGCCAGATTGATATCACATTGTGTGTTAATGTGATAATACGTTGGGCTCCTTAGCACAGGAAATTACTTCTTCAAAATACCGAATTCCATCTCTATAACATTTTGCACAGCGGCATGTCGTAAGTTGAAAATTTCTTTGTAATTCTCTGGTCTTTGATTTGAGGCACCCCATTCTTGTAGATGGTATCTCGTCTGCTTGTACGGTGTTAGGAAGCCCTGGCCATTAGTATATCCACCGTTGCACACGTAATAAGTTCCTGCAAGGCAAATCAAGTATGCATTATAGGTATATGTTTAAGAAAATATTGGTTACACTCACTATTTTGGACCCTCAAGACATTTGATCGAGTGACTGTGTCGCGGAGGACACGGCCATCTACAACTGAACCCTCCCATCCAACCCACATACACGAAACGTCCTTGAGTGTCACAATCTCCCAAGATGTTTTGTTGCCAAATGGCCCTTCCCTGTCCTATATATTGGCTAATTTGTTGCTTGGATGTGAAACGGTACATAGGGACTATCAAGTGCACCTACACATCCCTATTTGAAGAGTAAACATTATGAGAGTTTGGAAAAACGATAACTTGGTAAAGCAGCATGTAGTTAATGTTACCTGAAAGCATTTTCAACATTTGGCAGTATTTGTTTCATCAACTGGAGTTGGTTGAACTAGTAGTTTGTCACACAGCTTAAGGACTGCATGCAAAACTTCATGGAATACTTGGTTGATTGTCTGTCCACTCCGCTGAAAATCGGTTTGCAATACCTTATTTTTCTGGTGACGGTGCACGCTAGCCTAGTGGTTGAGTGTGCGGCCTCCGATTCTCAGGGTTTGCGTAGAGGTTGGGGGATCAAACTCCAAGTGGGAGCTTTCAGTGTCATCCTGGGATTAGTCTGGTAGGGCCCTTACGGGTCCCCTGGGATACCTGGGTAGGTACTAGTCAAAGGCTGGTCCGTGGAAATTGTGTAGGCTTCGGCTTGGCCAAGCTTCGGCTCGGCGTCCTGGTCAGCTGTTTTGGTAGAACCGTGGATCTGAAAGAAGCGGCTGCTGTGGACCCCATTACCTACAAAAAAAAACCTTATTTTTTGGGTGGTGTGCAAGCGTCCGTAGGAAAATAGCAACCTTCTCGAATACGAATACATAAAGATCGTCCGTCAAACCACAAATCTCTCTTAATACTCTGCACAACTCCATAAAAGCGGTGTTTTATAGCCTAAGTTGTTGAAACATTCCTTGTTTGTCTCTTGAGTGATCTGTTCGAGGAAAGCCAATCTCTCACCAATCTTGTCCAGGATCAAATATTTAGGAGGTGTATTGCAGTCATGCTTGCGCTTATGTGGGGCACTATTATTTTTTTGGTCTGCTAATGCTATGATTATGGGCAGCGGCTCAATGAAAGCTCTTGCGCATAGCAAGCACCTCACAACAGCCAATACAAACTGCATATTTATCTATCCTAATTTTTGGAAACCAAACAAACTAAAAACACAACATTGAAACAAAGGCCAAATCATAACAACATTTCATAACAAACTGTGCACCAATCTGTAGATGCAAATAGAGGCAAAATTGTGTAAAATAAAGCAGGTGCACAACATAAAAACCAAGGCACATATTCATACATCGACCATATCTAAAGATTCATAAAAACAAATCTGCAAATATTCAACAAATTATCTTAAATAAAAACAGGTAATAAGACCATTTCATATTCAATGTCAACAATCCACAACAATCTGAAAAATTGGTTTCAAACATTGAATCAAACATAAAAAAAAAACAGTGACATAATGAACAAATCTAATATTGGTGAATGCAAAGATTGAAGCACTCATAGAAAACGTATGAAAACAGTGAACAAATCTAAAAAAAGGGATTCAAATATTCTTGCAAAAATTACTTGCAATATGAAAACAGTGAACAAATCTAAAAAAATAAAAAGGCAATAGACATATTTCATTTTCAATCAAACCAAACCAAACCAAACATACCCATTATATCCCGCCTTTAGGCAGGGTCTGGGGAGGGTGAGATGTACGCAGTCGTACCCTGACCTCTAAGAAGAGATTAAAAGACTGTTTTCGCTGAGACCATCGATTCTTCAAGTACACACTCAAACACACAAAAAAAAAACGAACATATTTCGTTTTCATTAACAAAAGTAAACTTGTAAAATGTAAAAATATGCTGGTCAAACCATAAACAATGCACAGATCTAGAACTCTACAAACGAAATCTTCTCAAATCATCGCCCAAACACAACAACAGAATCCTAAACCGAAAGTAAATTGTAACCCAACTAGGAAGAATGTATAAAAATTACAAAATATGAATTACCTGTAGGAATAAACGAGGGATTCATCGCTCATCGGAATTGGTATGAAGAACACGATCCCAGCTTGAATTGAGGGGAAAAGGTAATTATAGTAGGTTTTCATTTTTATATTCGGTAGTCCTGTAATTATTGAATGTTTTGATGGGCACAAGGTTAAATTGACAATGGGGTTAAAGTCGGGAAAAAAGAAACCTTGCATAAATTTTGGATAAAAATGCGGGTCAGTCCATGTTTTATACCTGCCCGGGCAGGGGATAACGATTATTGGATACCAAACATCGGACAAAGTGGGTAACATACTATTATCCCACTTTATCTGCATACAAACAGGGCACCAAAAGTACCCTTACAAGTTCTGTGTAGCTAACGAGTCATATTGATTGGTTGTAATCATGTTGGCTGATTCGATAACTACTTCTTTTCCATGTTGATCATGTGGCCCGATTGGCATAGCCTATTCGGATTGGGCGGGGAAACTCCCGCCTACTGAGCGAATATTTCCGGACGCTGCATATCGTCTACAGATATCACCGGAAGCATATTATTTCGGCCAACACTATAATTTGTTACTCCCTTTGGAATACAACCCGCACAATAAGATTCATCCACGACTCTAATAAGGTAATACAAACCTTCAACTTGAATATTTGTATAATAGACCACATGATCTTGAACAGAGGTTCGGATACAGATCTTAGCAAAGGCAACATTCTTTCTGTGATGTGTGATAGTTGCAGAGCGTAGAAAGTAGCCAAATTTCCATGCAATCCATTTGAAGAACCTGTCTGTCAGACAAGGGTAAGGGGCAACTTCAATAGTTAGCCAACATGTTCTTGTATTTTGTAGATCATATTAGAATGGATCTAATAGTTAAACTAAATACAAATGAATCACACCTTAATATCGCGGGATCGTATTGAGAACAGTAATCTTCTGGATTAATTAAATCACATTCTTAACGAAAGGCTACTATAGTCTTTTTGTAATCCACGATCAAGTCTTTCCATTTCAGATGGTAGGGCACCAACCGAGAGAGAAAAAGTGTACGAATATGAGAAAAGAATTTTCTCATGTAAACGTATTACGTGAGAAGTGGGATTAGGAAACATAAATTCATTTCCAAATCTTACGGGATGTGGGGGGATGTGGGAGTTAATTAAATAAATGACCTATTTAATTAACTTTGACTAACAACTCCCACTCGACCACATAGGTCGTATAGTCCTACATCTCAATACACTTATACAAATCTCTCATGTTTCATACAAGAAATGGTTTGTGCGACCATATTGTAATTGGTAGTGTCATATTAAGTCACCATCCAACTAACATGACACTTTCAAAATGACAATACCCCAAATCTTCTTTGCATCACCGATAGCTATGTATCCCTTTAAACTATTCAATATTTGATTACATACTTGTAATCGTCATGGAAAATATGGTGAAGCTAAACATATTATTCCTTAAACCCTAAAGGTCATTCATATCAACTCTATTGTTTTCCTAGTATGGTCCGCTGGAATATATAGATCTTAGCCATTGGATGACATACTAAAGTAATATTATTGAACCTCAACTTCAAATCATAGCTCTAAGTCAAAGAGTAGTCTTGGTGGACAAACGTATATGCATGCAATGGTGAGGCCCCCCACGTCCCCGGGTGTCCCTGGGGTGGGGGTGGAGAGGTGGGGGCAGGTATTTTTATTTTATTTTACATCAATTTTATTTTAGTTATTTAATTTAGGTTTTTTTTAATTAAGTATTTTTAGTTTAAGCTTTTTCTGGTTTTTTTCGAGATAATGTCGGTAATTTTAATTTAAAATTTCTTTTGAATTGGATTTCTATTTAGCTTTTATTGTTTTGATTGTATTTTATAAATTTGTTTATAGATTATTTTTTTTTTCATTTTTGTTTTATAAATATGCTCTCCTCATGTAAATTTGTTCTAAAAAATATTTATATAAACAAATTAGGTAGCTTTTATTTTTTCATTGTTTGAGTTGATAAAATTATTATTTTTTATAAATGTTAAGAAAGTAAATTATTTCATCGCCTCCTAAAAAATGTATATCGCTTCCTTAAAAAATTTATTCTCCCCTCTAATTTTTTCTATATGCTCCTCTTACAAAAAAAATTGTAGGACCCCCCTCAAATTTATTTCTGCATCCGCCCTTAATCCATGTGATCACACAATGACAAACAGAGGATTCTTTTGTAATTCTCATAACGGTCATTTTGTAGCACACACAATATAATGTGTCATGACATGACTCACACTTAGGTGTGCATGTTACTAACTTATGCAATGCGAATCGTAGCCGTTGATAAATACACTTAGTCTTTATCCTTTATATTCGGCTTTAAAGCATTAATGTGAAGAACCAGATGTTTCATATTTGATTCACTTAGAATCTCATTTCATATCTACCGATGTGACTGTCCAGAATATTTATCAGTCTCATCCTTAATGCTACACAAGCATAAAGGTGATTCCCCATGCGATAGAGTCAATCATAAAGTTTGTGACTTTTATTGTGCATTATTAATTGATTGCATACACAAAAGTAATGCTCGAATGGAAGAAATAATATAAATTCAATTTCATTATCAATTATTACATAAACCATGTCCTTATCGTTTTACAAGATTCGATCAAACCCTATGTAATCCTAGAATCATGACATAAGCTTTAGACACATCTCTAAGAATGGGGGTCATTGAATCGATAATCATCTTGTCAGTAGAAATATACTTGATATTGATATCGTCTTCGTTGACAGCGTCTCAAACAAAATGATATATTCTTTGGATGTGTTTTTTCTTTCTATGTAACTTTGGATCCTTAGCAAATTGAATTGTTGTCGTGTTGTACCAATGAAAGCGGAATATGTCATAACTCAGCTCTACATTGGGCCTCGGCGTCAAATCAAGGTACTGTAGAAAGCTTCTTAGCCAGAGTGCTTCTTGCACTGCTACGCTGCATGCGACATATTCCGCATTCATAGTTGACAAAGCAATGCAGTCTTGCTTCTTGCTACACCAAGATATAGCTCCTCCATCAAGGATGAAAGTATATCCTGAGGTTCATTTGGACTTGTCCAAATTGTCTCCCGAATCGGCATCTTTGTATCCTCTCAGTCGCAAGTCTCCTCCTTAATAGTATAGAACTAGATTAGTCATTCCATGGAGACAATGAAAGATCCTCTTGGCTGCTTGCCAATGAGCAGACCCCGGGTTGCTTTTCTAACAGTTCACCAACCCAACCTCGAAACAGATTTTGGTCTTATACATAACATTGCATACATCAAACCCCATATGACACTAGCATAGGGAACATTACTCATTTCTTCCTTTTCTTTATATGTCTTTGGACATTGATCGGGGCTTAGTGCCAAACCTTTATCAACAGGGGTGTCAACGGGTTTAGAGTAGTGCATCTTGAATCGCTCTAAGATTTTGTTTAGGTATGCTTGTTAGGACAAACCCAACATTCTCTTAGGATGATTTCTACAGATCTTTACGCCTAGGACAAACATGGCTTCACCCCTATCCTTCATCTTGAAGACGGAGGATAGCTATTTCTTAGTAGAGTTGAACATTTCCATGTAGTTTTTAACCATCAGTATGTCATCGACATAAAAGAAGATAAACATGATTCCTTCATTTATCTTTAGGATATACACGCAATGGTTTTCATTTATCATGGTGAAGCCATTGAAATGTGAAGTACCACAATCTGCAAGGTTGTTCATATATGGATCTTTTAAGACGACATAATTTGTCATCTTGTTCTGCTGAGACGCATCCAACATGTTGATCCATGTAGATATCTTCCTCAAGTGTTCTATTAAGGAAGACAGTCTTTACGTCCATTTGGTATAACTCGAGATCCAAATGAGCAACCATGGTTACAAGTAGACGAAT
>JAOWBN010023964.1:0-10530 GCA_028565015.1 Pinguicula moranensis
AAAAGAACATGGCAAGCATGCATATCCACCACATCACACAAGACTTCTTCTCGGATCACACCTCCAATCTCTAACGGTACCTTTGCCTGAAATCGAACTGAAATCTCACCTCTGTAATCGAGCTACTGCAACTTATATGGTTGTGGATGTTTCTACTGCTTTAGCCCCAATTTGAAGGCTAAACTCTTGGTAACAAAGTTGGTACAACTTCCCCCATCCACAATCACTAAGCAAGTCTTCTCTTTAATCTTGCAGCGCATATGACAGATGTTCGAACATTGCTCTAATATTCTATCCTGTCCCGGTTCAATATTTAAAGAGTGAAGAAAAAACAAGGATCAGGAGACAATATCCTCATCACTCGAATAAGCAAGTTCGGTGGACAACTTTCCATCATCCTTTCCTTCGATCACGGCCAAACTAAATGCACTCGGGTCGGTTTCTTTAGCCTCATCCTCACTGTATACATCTCCTCCAACAGTGACCTTTATAACACGGTTGTTAGGACACGAGGCAGTCATATGTCCGTATCCTTGACACTTGAAACACTTCGAACTGGAACTCCCTGAATTCGACGGGTTGGGCTTTCAGGCTGACTGTGACTCATCTGCAGCGTGCTGAAAATTCCTTCGAGAATGGTTAAAGTTCAAATTCTTAAATTTTACCTTCTGATCAGAATCTAAAGTGTCTTTCCAGGGCCAACGGCTGGTTCCTCGACAGATATAACAGTTTTCGCACGACTAGCAACCAATTCTTTGAGTTGGCGCTCAATTGTTTCTGCATAAGCTACCAACTCCTCAAACCACGGCAATGAGGGGCATACCGTTCCAATTGATGTCGAATATTCTGATTGAGACCATATATGAATCGAGCTTCAATGGCCTCCTCATCCTCCTCTACACCTGCTTTTAGTTTCAACAAGAGCATCTCATGATAATACTGAACAACAAGATAAAGTACCTTGGCGAAAGTCTGCAACTGTCCTCTCAACTGGCAAGTGTAGGAACTTGGAACATAAGCTTTCTTCATGTGAATCATAAGGGCTCCCCATGTCTCAATCGGTGCCTCATGATCGCGTTCCCTAGTCCTTCTCAAATTCCTCCACCAAGTAGATGCATAGTCTTTGAACTCAGAAATAGCCAACTTGACCTTGATGCCTTCGGAGAAGTTATGGAGCTCAAAGATATGCTCCATTCGCTCCTGCCAAGCTAAGAAAGCCTCAGGGTCAGGCTTACCACAGAATTCCGGAATGGTCTGCTTGATATTCCTCAAAGAATCTCGCTCTTCAGTCTGATCCCGACCATAAACACGGAGATCCTCATCATCATCGTGTACAACCCTGTTGCCAGGGGGGCCATTCCTGCGATCTCGGATGGGGGGATCCGGGGTTGCAACCCCTGGTGCGGGTAGCCTAGTCAGTATTTCCCGGAACATGTTCTCCAAGTTGGCTACACGGTCTTCCACTGTTGTAGCTGTCGAGCTTTCGCCCTCAGCTAGGTGGATTCCATTCTTTGTCATTGCTCTTGTCTGCACCATAAACAAACAAAACAAACTAGAAGAAAATATATTTAGTAAGAGCTCACTTCCCCAAATGTAACCCCCAAAAATCACTCTTCCCAATTTCTCTCAAAAAAGGCTTAGAATATAAGTGAGGGGACGGGTTCACTCGCTGTTACCACTATCTTTGTTTCTTTCAATTCCAATTCAAGTGCAATGAGAACTAAGATGCAAAGAGCTACTAATGGATGCAAATCAGACCAGAAACACGGTCGTCAAGGCACTACAGATGAATCCCGAACCAAATAGCTCAATACAAATGATGAATGAATTGTATAAAAAAAAAATAACCTAAAAACTATGAAAACTACTGAGATTAGTCAAAATTCCTATTCAAAAGGTTGACAATGGGAGTAAACATTGACTTTGTTTAACTTGGGCAGTATGCACAAGAACTAAATTGGCAGGTTGGAGACCTACCTACAACTTATCTAGGCTTTCCTTTGGGTGCCAATATGCTTAGAAAATCTTCCAGGGAACCAATGATTCAGAAGGTGCAAGAAGACTGCCGAGATTGAAAAATCATTTTCTTTATTTTGGTGAAGAATAGTTTTGTTAAAGAGTGAGTGTTCTTCTACATCTGTCAGTCTATTATCTTTCAATGTTCAAAGCAACTAAAGCTGTATTGGCAGCGTTAACACGGTTGCAGAGCAATTTTCTATGGAGAGGTACGTTAACAATCAGAAGGAGAATACACTAGATAGCATGGCCTCAAGTAACACAGCAGACAACAAGTGGAGGATTAGGAGTGATTGAATTGGATAGCTTCAATGAAACTTTATTCTACATGGCTGGAACTTGATTCGAGGAGATTGGGGCAGCTGGAGTTTGTTACTAATCTACAAATATAGAACTTAAGAAGAGTGTTGTATCTAGAAACAATTCTTGGCAAGTTTTCTAATAGGAAGGTGTTTTTTGATACATGTCAGGATAAGGTTAGGGGATGGATCAAACACTGTTGTTGAAAGATTGATGGTATGGTAACATGCAGTGTACCCGCAGACAAATACACATATATATAAACAACAACGTACTTGGTATATTCCCAACTAAGTTGGAGTCTTGGGGGTCAGATGTACGCGGCCTTAAGCATACAAAGAGGCCGTTTCGTTGCGACCCAATATTCATTGCGTCATTTAATGTATTGAGTTCTATCAACTTCACTAAATAGAAGCACTGGAATTTAATAGAGTCATTTTGATTTAGTCCATTAGTAGCACAAAACTAAAAGAATTGTTAATGATTACTTTTCCAGCTCCATTTGCAATGGATACCACACACATATATATATCATATAATCTAATTCACTAAGATAAATTGCGGTTATGTGTTTGGTATTGGAGACTAAGACGGTTTGTATATGAAGATACAAATTTGCAGCAATTACAATATATACTAGATGGAATCTAACTCAATGAGGAGGCAGATAGATGGGTATAGCAAGCAAATACACAAGGAGAATTTACAATGCATTTCGTCTACAAAGAAATATGAAGAGAAACCGGAATAACCTTCTTTCTAATTTTATTCTTTGTAGTTTGTGGAATCCTCAAACTCCACTCAAGATTTCAGCTTTGGCATGGAGAGCTCTACAAAATCGAATACCTGCAATGGATAACTTTCAAATTCAAAGGGGTCATCGGTCATCCAACTGCAACAGCAGACATCATGTAAAATTTGCAATATATAATTCCAAAACTTTGAAACACCTCCTAGGGCGGTTGGGCAATCAAATTATAGAAAGATGTCTACATTTGGTTAGGGCTCCTTATCACTATGCATGAAGATCCTTCAATCAACCTCATCCAACACAATGATTGCATTAAATAGAAGCAAAAAATGATAGTGGCAACTCATCTGGTTAGTCACAGTCTGGCAAATTTGGTTCCATTGAAATGCAAATATCTTAACTTCATCGGCTCCTATGGAGCACATCACTATTGTTGGCAGCCTTGAAGCTGGGAAAATCTGATTGGGTATGCATGTTCAGATGCGCTAGAAACTCAAAGAATCAATATAAGTTGAATTAATCTATCAATACGAGAGTAACCAACAAAAACATAGAGATGAAAAATGGAAAAAAGAGGGACAAGGGGCATTTACATTCTAAATTTCAGGTTTTGAAACAAATGAATAAGAAATATTTTCCAAGTTGTCATTGGGTACTTCTGTCATTGCTGACGTTATTGCCTCCACTTGTTTCGTTGGCAGACCTTTCCTTCTAATCTCTGCACCTAGTTAAGATAAAACAAATGATATTTTATTTTATTTTTTCTGTAAAAGGTCTGATTATTCCGTCATTGAAAAATGTGTATATAGATTTCAAATGCAACAAGCACAAGAAAAGCAAATAAATTGAAACGACAAAAAAATACTATGGATAAGTTATTGACGAGGAAAAGGCATTTTCCATCGGATTTCACTAGATAAGAGATTTGTCTGGATTTCAAAAGGTTGGGCAAATAACACTGAGTTCTGAGTCACACTGTCAGCCTACAAGTCACCGCCAACGCGACGATCATCCGATGTAATTGCGATATTTTGATACAGAGATAATAAAAAATTTGCACCACTAGTCAACTTCCTTATGATAGACACAACCTCAAAAGTTGAAATTTAGTTGATCACCAATCCAACAAAGCATTAAACTGTAAAAAATGTATTAAAAATTGTCTGAAACAAATATGAAAATAATCTCTATTAGAATTGATAAATTGTGATCAAGGTTTTATGATGTAGTGGTTAACACTTTGCACTTTGAATTTAGCAACCTGGGTTCGACTCCCGGTAGAATCTCAATTTTCTTCTTCTTTTGGTCTCTATAATAACGAATTCATAAAATACCATGAGGATCAAACAAGTAACCTCAAGGTTAAGAGTCTTGCATTATACCAACTGGTCTAAATGAGCCTTATACTTAAAGCAAAACAAATATAAATTGAATATTCCAGGGAGGACCAAATTGCAAAAATATTTTTTTTTACATGTCTATTTTTTTAAAATCTTGGGAGAACCATGGCCCCTTGTTCCTCCCTTGCCTCCGCCCTTGGGTATATTGGTATTCTCCTATGGATATAACAGTTTACCATATGGCCAAATTGTGGATGGTCGTTGCTTGTTATACTTTCTTCCTGGGAATGCATGTGCTTGTCTCAAAGGATATTGTGAATAGTACGAGGTTATTTCTCCTCGAATTCATGTGATGTGACAGATAACCATATACCCCACTTGTGGGGCAATGACCGTCAAGTCTCTGTCGAGAGAATGCATATGCTCATCTCGGGGAAGTTCATTGCTGGTACGAGGTCGCTTCCCCTCGAGACCATATATGAAGGAGTGATGTAGTTTCCTCAAAGCACAGTCATTCTTTGAAATGACCTATGTAGTGAATCTCTTCCTACCCAATACTTGGCATGTCTTTTACTAGTGTTTTTACAATTCATCATATTTAATGAGTCCTGCAAGTTGAGCTCATCATTTTTTGGGGTAGTGGCTCATTTAATTGGAACTTTTTTTTTTTGATAGGTAGTTATGCAACTAACCCAGGTTGTAGGTAATTTGTGTCCTACCCCTTAAGCCTTACTGCGTACACTGGGAATACAGACATCCGCTATGGACCGCTGGCCCCAATTGCACACTTGTCCACTAGAGTATCCAGACCGACCCATAAGGATCGTACCCGACTAATCTCAGAATAACAGCGTGAATGCTCCCAACGGGTTTAGATCTCCCAACCTCTACCAAGGAATGAGATCCCTCACACCGCTAGGTCACATTGCGCGGTTCATTTCGTTGGAACTAACTCAGATCTACTCGTTTTGTTCAACTTATGGGTCTAACGTATGATTATGGACCAAACACTCAGCTGGGCCACCACCTCTGTTGCGAAGGGGTCAGCGCCGCAAAACGAAATCCTAGCTTACCCTGGCACCAAGGGGTCCACCTTCACCCAAGTGCCAGCGCCGGCACTTGGCACTATGATCATTGATCGCTCAAATGTTCGAGTTTTCACACTTCAACTGTTTCACTGATACAAGCAAAACCAGCAATTCGAGGCTCAAGATTTAATGAGTCCTGCAAGTTGAGAAAGGCTATATAGTTGTGAGCAATTATTACATCAAACAAGCAGGAGAGAAAATCAGTTTTGGGCTATAGCAAGTGAACCTTTACTTATTTCATCACAAAAAATAAATAAATCACTTTCGGACAAGATCAGCTGCACGAGATATAACCAACAATAGGTCAACTTCCTCACTCAACCGACCACAGGATCATGACTTAATGTTAAGAGAGGCATCTTTCTTCTGTTACAACAAATTCAGGAACTAGCCGCTTTCCTTCGCCTCTCTCGCAGGACAGCCCTGACATACATCTCGTAGCAGCAACCTGAGGCCCAGGAGCATGAGATTTTAAACAGAAATGAAAAGAGCCTAACAAATTTGCAATGGAGCGATCAGTCTGTTGGAAAAAGGATACAAAGTATTGGGTATCACTGTATTATGATATGATGTTTTGGACATATATTGAATAGGCCTGCATAAAAATTTAGTCCATATAAAATGCTTGTATCGTTAAGAAAGGACCAGCAAAGATGTTCATAGTATAAAAAGACAGCAAGAGTACCCGACTAAGAAATAGTTTTCTCATACGAACATGGAGCCGTAGATTTACAGACAAAAAAGGGGAAAAAACAGAAAGGAACGAAAAACATTTAAGCGAAGAACATAATAGGTCTGATTCTTCAAAGGTCACCCAACCAAATGTATCCTGGGCAATAGCATTAGTCACTGTGTTTTATTTAATGCAACTTCAGCTAATATTTTCAGACTTAATATAGAACCTTTTCAGATAAGAGGTTCCAGAATTTATGTTGAATTTTGAAAAGTTGAAGCCAAAATATATACCAAACAAGTTTTTTTCCGAGTAAATCAAACGCTGCTCATAAGACAAAGTTACAACACGTACCAGCTACCACTACGATGGTAAGAGCATCTCCAAAAGTTTTGAGACGTCGCAGGCCTTCTTTGTGCGATTTGAAGCGTTTTAGTGATGGGATTGCATAACAAGAGAAACGGGAAGCACTGGAGCTGTTTAGGAGACATAACTCTGTCGCTGGACAAAACAAAAGCAAGCTTGAATATACGGAGTAGGGATTTCAACATCAACAAGTTAATGGCTCAAAGACAATACAGTGTAGAAAGCGGGTCACAAAAGTGGAAGCAAATGTCTTCCATTCATCCTCCATGTACTTCCTCTAAAGACAAACCGTTATGGTACTGTGAGGAGTTGGAAAATCCAAATGAAGAGTAAAACGATAGGAAACCTCAAATCAAAATCATCACGGAGATGGCCCACTAGGAAACTGGCAATCCTTTTCATCTTTCAAATAGTACTAGTTCAACTGAAGAGATTATTCATTCAAGCTCCTCCATATTATGATGTGGAATCAGTGCAAGAAAATATGCCATAAGAACTTAGGAATGCTTTTCCAAAAGGGAACTTCATCATGAACGACAGTAAATCATAAAACAAAATCTCGTAATTCTTCTTCAAGAACCAAATAGGACAGACTTCCCATACAAGATCATATCGATGTACCCTTATTTCTGAAAAAATGATTCCTATTTTTCGGATAAAAATTGATTTCGTCAACAACGCAAAGGAGGAAAGAACTCACAGCCTTCTCGCGAGTGCCTGGCTCCACATGAAATCCACGCCTAGAGAGTGTCAACGAATCATCAGCGTTCTTCGAATTTTTTCACAGATAACCCATCAATTTTATCAGCTCATATCCAAATTTAGCATAGCAAATGAAGGGCAAAAAATCAGAAGAATTAAACTGAAACAGGCTGCCGTCATTCCCGTGAAAATGAATTACCTGAGAATGGAGTCGAAGCGCAGAAACAGCAATTTTATTGAGTAAAAATGCCTTTGTTTTCCGACAGAGGACAATGTTAATGATCTAAAGACACTGAAAATCTGCTGAACTATTTCGCCTGGTAGAGGTAGAGGAAGGTGCAAATGCAAGGGGAAAATCGTAGAAAGGTTCCCGTTATTTTCATTATCGCCAATAACAATAATAAACGAAATGGCTTCATCCGTTACCGTTATCGTTACCGTTACCGCTAAGATGGCGGATGGAGGTTTCGATTCCATTTCCGTTCCTGCTATCTACTATTCCGTTATCATTATTCCGCTATCTTAGCGGTAACGATATCGGAATTCCGCTAATTCCGCCAACTTTCTTATCAACAAATGCATTATACATTTTTTGATATTTTTAGAAATACAAAATGTCTATCAATTAAGTCTTTTACGTTATTGGTTATTGCTGGCATTTAATATATATAATTATTCAAAAACTATATAAATGAAAAAGAAATAGGGTGATACAATACAATTCAAAATGATTTAAGATAATTCAGAAGCAGTAGTAGCAAGTAAATAGGGTAATAGTACTAGACTATTAGGGTACAAATTGAGTGCATGCATGAATTTTTTTAATTCTTATCCCAAACCCCAATGTGACGAGGATTTTAAAAAAGCAAGTTTTCAGTTTGATTTTTGACATATTTTTTTAGGGTACAAAAATGATATATATATATATATATATGGTAAAAATAACGAAATTTTCGCTAAAAATAGTCATAAACCGTTATCGCTATTATCGTCTTTAACGATAACGATAACAAATCTCTGCCAATTCCGCTTTTCGTTATCTACCCCTAATCGCCACGCACATTTTCTATATACAGTTCAACCAACTTCTCATAACCAACTACAAATCAAATTAAACCAACCTAGTAAATTTTGTCGCAAGCTTTATCTCAAAGGAGATGAGACTATTTTTTATATACCCTAAACTCGAAAATAAAGGCGACTCCCAAAAAGATAATAAGTACATAAAATAAATAAGTAAATTAAAAAAGAATAAAAATAAATATAATAATAATAAAATAAAATAAAATAATTAAATAAAAATAAATTGAAGGTTGAAACTAAATACATAAATAAATAAATTCATAAATATATAAATAAATAAATACCTAAATAAATTAAATATGTATGCACATATACTATATATTTTTAATCGTAGTAATATGATATCTCCAATTCATCTTATATCACCAATAAAATCTAATGGAATTTGCTTCCCGTAAATAGGTTAATTTCTCATAACCAACTAAATTCTACAAATGCGTTTTCCTATGATTTCTTTTAGGCGTACCAGATTCTTAACAAAGACCACTCTCCCGAAATTCTTCGAATGAAGAAGATGGAACCTTTCGAACAATCGAAAAGTATAAGGCCCTATTTTGCGCGCAGCTTCTTCTATTTTTTCTACTACTTCTTCTACTACTTCTTCTAATTTTTAAAAGTGGCCCCGTTTTGCGCAAATACTTAAAAGATTACTATTTTTACAAAACGGGTGTCTCGGAGGGCCCGGAAAATTTTGAAACCACCGTATCGGAGCTCCCGTCGCCGTCGCCGACATTCCGGGGGTCGCCGCCGGTCGTCGGTCGTCGGTCGCCGGAGCGCCGCCGCCGTCGCCGGCGGTGCCGGCAGACTTCAACTTAGTTGGGATATACTGGGTAAAGTTGCATTTTATGTAAATAATAATTAGATATATTATGGATTAAAATAGGTCAATTAATTTTGTGCTAATTAAGTAAATAACTTTTTCGATAATTTAGTTAAATATTTTTGATAAACGGATTCTTAATTTAGGTAATTATATTTAGATAAATTATAATTAAATAGACTATGAATTAAATTAGGTCAATTAATTTTGTGCTGATTAATTTGGAATTTTTTTTGCTGATTTAGATAAATATTTTTGGTAAATGGACTTCTGTTATAGGTAAATTATGATTAAATAACTAGGTAATATTTTCAACATGTTATGCCTTCTTCTCGTTTGATTTTCTTTTCAGTTTTGCAGATGAACATAATAATGGTGGATGATCGAATCAATTGTGGGGTTGATTTTCATTTATTTTTTAAAAAACTAACGATAGTAGTAATTTTTTCACTATCGCTACCACCACCTCTGCCACCATTATGCAACGATGTAATGGCAGCGGTAGTGATTATCCGTTACTATTACTACGGTTAGACACCCTTGGAAGATATAGTGAAATGTACAACTTTAAGATAATAATCTTATAAACTTCTATAGATTGGAAGTTAGTCTTCTTCTCATTAGTTGAATTACCCACTTGTATTTGTATTACTTAAATTCAGTTCTAGACTTTTATTATTTTTTCATAACCTAATAAATGGGAAAAAATGGATTCCATAAGTGACATTAAGTTAAATTATAGGGCAAATAGTTTGGATTCTGCAAGATAGGCTAAGTTTGGTAGTCGGATTAGTGCAATCCCGATTTAGAGATAACTTTGAATCTACTTAATGATAATTTGTTCTATCCTCCGTTTGGTAGCATTTCACCAGGATAACGTTTAATCCAAAATTCTACGTTTGGTACTTGGACTGCCAATACGAATAATTCATTAATTCATTGATTTAATGTCAAATTAAGTTATTACCCTCCAATATTGGTATAAAAATGTTCGAGATTCACAACAAACCCGACTTCATCGCGACATTTCTATCATTTCTCCTTTCCTCCTTTCCTTCTTCTCCACTAGCTTCATGGAAAAATTCAAACAGATAAGTTCTTATAGAATTTTTTGAGCACCATTTTCGCCACAAACAAACGTTTCCGAATGAAGGTGAAAACAAAAAAGAATTCTTGAAATTCTTCCCGAAATTCCACACGCACATTACTGCAAACCTTCTGCAGGAAATGGAAACTAGAGCCCAGATTCGCTGACTACAAATTGAAGGGTTTGCAGAAACTTGTGCATTTTGGATAATGATGATGAGAAACTCGTATATCTTTAAAATCTCCAAGTGCATTTTTTGACAAGATTAACAAAGAATTTTTCTTGGACTTTTTTCTTGTGTATT
>JAOWBN010023975.1:421-10529 GCA_028565015.1 Pinguicula moranensis
AATCATGGTTAGGGGTAACAGACGTGATGCAGAAGGATCCACCTCGACGGCAAATAGGCGCCGATTCACGCGGTGGTTCGCCTCAAATATCGGATCTTCCTCTTCCCCTTCGTTGTCTCGGACTATTATGGGATGTGTCGCCGTGTGTCCAGGTAGAGCAGCACGATTCCCATCCGCCGTTTGCCGAATTGGCGGATCTGCGACAGAAACGGAAATGGGTCGATTGTGATACTTGAGCCCCTGCTTGTATGCCCGTGCATACATTCACAATGACAACCTAATGGGCAGCTTGACGAGGTGACGGCACCGCGCTGGCGGATTCCAATTCTCCATTCCAGTTGACGCGACCAGAAGGAAGAGGGACGGAAAGAACTGTGAAATTACGGTCGGATGATGTGTGAAGACCAAGGAGAGCTAGGGTTCTGGATTAGAAAACAATTATTTATATATATTTGGGAATGACAGTTTGGTAATAGCACATTATTTCAAGGGCGTACTTAGGGGGGCCAGCGGGGGCCTTGACCCTCCCTGCCCCCGGAGTTACCCCTAGCCTACCCTATTTTATTCATCCAAAAAAAAAAATTAAATTTTTTTATTGTATTTTGGTTGTTTTATTGAATTTTTTAATTAAATCTTTTATGGTTTCCAAAAAAAATCGGATTGGGGGCTCTCGCCCCAGAACCCCCAAGCAAGGGCTACAGACCCCGCGCACGCCACACCTTCCATCCAATTTACATTAAACTCCAATATTAACAATTCATTCCCTAAAATAATTGTTTATAATCACTTTAAAAATATATATATATCCGATATAAAAAAAAAAATTCACCCTCCCCTAATATTTTTTTCTGGATCCGCCCTTGCATTATTTGTCCAAATTTATAGATAATTCGCCTTGATATCCACAAATACCAAACAAGCGACATCGTTTCCAGATTTGCTACTACCAAACCGAAACGCACCCAGGAAGTCACTCGCTTTTATAAAAAAACTCGTCGGAGAAACTGAAATTCGCGTAGTAACTCGCCGTCGGAGGAAAGAACGCTGAAGTTCTCTTGGCAATGCAAACACTGGTTTTCAACTCTCGGCTAATCGGCCTGCTCAACCACTCTTCGTTGAATTTGAATTTGCGGGCATTCTCCTCGTCTTCATCTACAGGGTCAGGTTATTCCAACCAGTCGCGCGGAGGACTTCTGCGCTTCTTTTCTGAAGTACTGCCAAATTCAAAGGCAATTTTACTCCTCACTTTAGGCACTTTTTTGTAAATTCTTTTTCCATTATCCTATGTTGCTATGGTTAACCTCCATCGCCGCAAGTATAGTGTCATAACCCTGCCTGCACAGCACGTGGCCTGTCAACAAGACTGACTTTTTGTGTTAGAAGTACACGTAGCAACCAACTTTTGATGTGTAAAAGTAATGTTGGTGTGCCATAGTGTTGGAGGTGTATTATTAGTATGTTTGTGTGTGTTAGTAGAAGCTATATAAATCTGTATGACACTTATGTAGGGGGAAAGGAATGAATGAATAAGAAAAAGTATTTCTCTATCTGAACGCCTCTGTGTTCTCTGCTGCTCACCTACCTTATCATCAACCTCTTTCTCATGTGAAGGAAGCTCTTCACAGCCATTCTCTGCTCTTCTCTCAGATTTCCCTCTGATATTTCCCCCCTTTCTTCTGTCACAAGCTATGCTTGTAACAGATACATGATGATACTTTATCTAATATGATGAACATATATGGTCCCAAAGACTTTTCATCCAAACTAAGTCAGTGGGAGAGCTTGAGAGACCTATACTCGGATAAAGAAGATCAAAAGTGGTGATGGGTGATTTCAACGCTATTCTTGAGGCAAGTGAGAGAAAAGGTTCGGCCACCCATCAAAATGATCAGGAAATACTTTGTTTTAGGAAGATGATTAATGACTTGAAGTTAATGGATTTGAGAATGGAAAGAAGAAGATTTACATGGTACATAAACTCACTTGCATCAATGAGTAGGTTTGATAGGTTCTTGTGCAATGAGAAATAGCTCCAGCAGTGTATTGAATGGATACAAACTGGGTTGCAGAGAGAAGATTCCGATCATTGTCCTGTGAGACTTTCAGCAAATGAGCTTAATTGGGGACCAAAACCTCTCAAGGTCTTGGACTGTTGGCTGGAGGACAAAACATATGTGGAAATGATTGAGAACACCTGGAACAATACAATAGTGGAAGGGTTTGCCAGCTTCAGACTGAAAACAAAGCTGTAGGCTCTGAAATATGGTATAAAAATGTGGACTCAAACTGCCCCCAGAATCTGGAAGCAAAAAGAAAAGAATTACCAAACAAATGCTAGGATATTGAGTTGGCAGCATAGAGAACTACAACGGATCAGATATCTGCAACATCACATATAAGCAACATTCAGATTAGAGATGAACTGGAGCAGATCACCAAGCAGCTTGACAGTGGGGCAGTGCAAAAATCTAGAGTGAACTGGCTAAGGTAGGGTGATGTAAACAGTTCCTATTTCCATCAGTGCCTTAAAAAAACAGAAGGAAAAACACCATCAATGGAATCTGGGATGGCTACATCTGGCTGGAAGAACCAGATCTGATCAAAAACAGTTTTAAACAGCACTTTGAACAGAGATACTCCATAGTGAGCTGGCACAGACCCAAGTTCAACAACCTGATTTTCAAAAATCTTAATCAAGAAGCTCAAGGTTATTTGATTTCTCCCTTCACAGAAATGGAGATCCTAACTGTAGTAGCTGATTGTGGACAAAATAAAAGTTTGGGTCTGGATGGTTTAAACTTCAAGTTTATAAATAAATTCTTACATCTCATGAAGGAGGAATTATATCAATTATTCAGGGAATTCTATAGATATGGTAAGATGGTCAGAGGAAGTAATCCAGTGCATATCACACTGCTGGCAAAAACAGATCCACCTCTTAGCTTCAATGACTTTCGGCCTATTACTCTCATAGGGGCAATCCCTAAGATCATTTCCAAGGTCTTGGCTAATAGAATCAGCCTGATCATAGGTGATATTATCTCTCCAAATAAGATGGCGTTTATTCCAGCAAGAAAACTCCTAGATGGAGTACTAGTTGCGGATGAAGCAATATAGGAACTGAAAAAAAAGAAAAAGTCAGCACTCATCCCGAAGGTTGACTTTGAAAAAGCTTTTGATATGGTTAATTGGGAATACCTCCAAGATATCATGAGGCAGATGGGTTTTTCCTACAATAAGGATCTATTGGATTAAAGAATTACTCAGTTTAGCATCCACTTCTATTCTCATTAATGGAAGTCCAACATTTGAATTTTACCCGAAGAGAGGCTTAATACAAGGGATCCACTCTCCCCCTTCTTATATTTGCTAGCTGCGGAAGGTCTCTCCAACTTGATCCAAAGAGCAGCAGATCTCCAGAGGTTTAAAGCACTTAGAATTGGAGCAGAAAATATTAGCCTCACTCATCTTCGATTTGCTGATGACACACTACTTTTTGGAGATGCTACATGGAGAACAACAAAAGTTTTCAAGGCCATACTCCTCAACTTCGAACTTGCTTCGGAGCTGAAAATAAATTTCAGCAAGAGTAGTCTCATTGGAGTCAATATGCCTCAAAGAACTGTACAGGAAATTGCAGCTTTCTTTGGTTGCAAAATAGGGACCATTCCCTTCTCCTATTTAGGTCTGCCACTAGGTGCTAACCCAAGGAAAAAAGTCACATGGGCGCCAGTCATTGAGAAGTTTAGCAGAACTTTAAATCAATGGCAGAGCAAACTGATATCCAGTGAAGGAAGCTAACACTAATGAATTCAGTCCTTGCTGCGTTACCGGCACACTTTTTGGGATATTTTAAAGAACCTAACGCGGTTGTTAATAAATTAAACTCCATCATGAGGTCCATTTTCTTGGGCAGCAACAAGGACAAAAGAAGGATTTGCTGGATTGCTTGGAGCAAGATGTTAACACCAACTGATAAAGGGTGACTTGGCATTCGGAATCTACAAGCCTTTAATGTTGCAATGCTTGGGAAGTGGTGTATTAGAATTATATCTGATGAAGAGAGCCTGGTAAAAGACATTCTGCGCTCTAAATATGGTCAGAGAGGGACACTTTTATTAGGGTGCTTGAGGGAGCTGAATTTGCCGCCTGTTTACTTGAGTAGAACAGTGGGCAGACCTCATGTATCATCATGGTGGAAAAATATGCAGGACAGAGAAAATCTTCTACAACTCAATCAGAATGTTAAACTCAGTCTGGGAAATGGTCCCAACATTAAATTTTGGACGGATCCATGGAACATCCATTCCCCCTTATCTGTTAGATACCCAAGGCTATATCGGATCTCTGTGAATCCAGAAGCTAACATAAGAAATATGGGTTACTGGGCTGTCAATGAGTGGAGAAGGAATTTGATATGGCGCAGACCACTGTGGGAATTTGAGCAAGAAGATCTATCTGACCTCTATTCTATTCTGCAAGATATATCTCCTATAGACTAAAAGAAGGATAAATATATCTTTGTGGGAGATTAGCATGGAAACTACACTGTCTCATATACGTATTCCAGGACTATTAGTTCTCTGCCATTACAGTATTATCTTGAGGAAGCAACCCTTCTGCAGTTGGTCTGGAATAAGATTACTCCCCAAAAAAATTATGATCTTTGGATGGAAGTTACTTCAAAACGCCTTGCCAGTGAAAGTAGATCTTCAGCACATGAACATTAATTGGGATGCACAACCACTCTCCTGCACCCTTTGCAAATTAGGTACTGAAAATGAAGCTATAAACCATTTATTCTTTAATTGTACTATTGCTGTGCAGATTTGGACTGGCATAAATGATTATGGAGTGCACAAGGAACATCACATAATCTGATGCAGGGACTAACATTGCCTGATTTCTGTTCTCTTAGACCAATTGAGGCTAATCCGTGTACATAGAAGTCCATACGGCTTTCCACATGCAGGCAGATTTGGAAAACACAGAATAAAAAACATTTTCAAGTAAAGGAGATCAATATTGCACAGATTATACTTACTATACAACATTCTACATGGCTATAGGTTAAGGCGAAAAAACCAGATCTCTTGTTTTCCTATACACTAGTTGACTGGATCTTGAGGCCAGAAACCTGCTTAAGATTCACTGTGTGAAAAATAATGTTTATCAATTTTGGTTAAGTCTCCCTCCCCACTATACTACATGTAGTCTATAGAGAGGAGCTGTAATGAAACGGGAACACAAGGAATCTGCAGTCAATGATACACTCCGTCCCCTCCTTGTTTTCCTCTTGTACAAGATTAATGTCTTACTATCTCTTGAAGGTACAGGTAGGTCTGCCCAAGGAGGAGACCAGTCATGAAATTCCCAGATAAATGTATACTCTATCATGGAGATCCTAGACATTCACAAAGTGTCTAAAGCATTAACCTATACGAAGAATACGCTGGCAAAAAAAGCAATCCGAGATCTGCTAGAATATGGAGCTGGCCAAACTGGTCTCTAATTCTGATTCTGATTAAAACTTCTTCAGCATCTATCATTGATAGCAAAACTTAACATCAACGGAATATTGACCATACTGGAGAGCAAAATGAAGAGTCCCATCCTATTGAGTGGCAGAAACTAAAGTGAACAAAAAATAGCACATTGAGCTCTTCTGGAGATGACATCCATTCCATTATTGTTGCCGCCCTGACCTATGGATCTGCGAAAGGATTAAAGCAAAGAAACTTTGAGGACAAAATCTATATCCTACCAAATGGAAGCAAGGAGACTAGATGATAAAAGAAGGTGCAAACATGAATTGGAATGCACGCCAAGGAGAGGAAACTGCTAATTGACTAGCATCCTGAATACAATGAAGCCAACAAATGATAGAGGCTGGATGATTGTCTTGTAAGTGAACTCTATATCCTTGCCCATCCGGAAATACCCTACATACATTACAAGATAGCTCATCAAATTGGAAGGAGCTATGAACCGATATTCCTATAAAAAGGGTATCAATAAGTTGATAGTCAGGATATCCAGTTTGGTGAAGAGCGGAGGGTGGCGATGAATTGAATGTGGAGATGCTTGTGCATTCATGAGGTTAGGGCAGGATATCTAGTTCATGATCAAGGCATCAAACACCGACATCATCCATCAGGGCTTAGTGATCATACGATATCTAGTCCGTGACTTGTACATATTTGTTATTCGTTTTTGTTTTGGTTTTATGTAAACATTTATATCATATATATATATATATATATGGGGAGGGTTCGGTGGCCACTATATTGGACACCATCTTGGCCACCGAACCCGGACCGTCCATTCTCACCAAAATGGGCGGCTGAGATGAAGCAGGGATAATTCATCAGAAAACAGGGTCGCGAGACTTCATTCCTTTCCCTCTCAAATCGTCCAGTCGCGAGAATTCATTCCTTTCCCTCCTTACAATCGCTCGCCACCGAATCGCCTGCAAATCTTTTCGCTCCCAAATATCCACAACGCAACCAAGATTCGTGTTCAAATTCTCTGAAATCGATCGAGATTAGGGTTCGTGAGACAGATAATTGCTCCAGAATGCAAAACACACCAATCTCGATTGCATCAGGACTTGCGGACGGGAGACAGATAAATTGATGCCCAAAGCTGAATTTCGCCACGAAGAGGAGAACATATTCACTCCGGCGACAGATTCTTAATGAAGCGACTTCACTGGGTTGTCTCCCAAACTGAACCGTGACAGGCTGTCACTTGCTTTTTTTTGAGCGAAGCGAGACTCACCATTCACCAAGCAAGAACGTTGAAACCCTAGGGCACGACGGAGGCTGAAAGCTTTTGTCGATTCAGATCCAATCTTCTGTCGAGATTCACCAAGAACGAGTTCAATCTTGAATCCAAGTCCACGAATTGTCAGCGTTTGCTACAAGGACATTCAACGTCAATAAAGGTCGTCGCTTTTACGAGATTTCAGCTCTTAACGAGGAATTTCGTAGTTTTTACCCCTTTTTCGTCCTTGTTATGATATATGTTTGTGAAGTTCTTTCAGAGAAGATGATTGGATTTTAACACTGTATCTCTTTCTAAAACTTGAAAGTTGTTCTCATTATCAGTCATTTCAGAAATCATTATTTCTGTGGGTATGTCTATGTCTCCGGTGATTTCTCCTCTTCACTTATGTGCAATGACATGAGCCTGCTTCAATGAATAAGTTGCTATATGACTTGTTAATTTTAGTCCCCTGTGCATATCAGCTTGTGTCTGCCTAATTGAGAATTCCCAACTCAATAGTCCATTATCAGGAATAACCGAAGGAAGACATGGAAACAAGGCACGAATCTGTGAGCGTGGAGAAGAAAGGCAGTGCATTATCAATCCAATTCAATTGCCCGTGTGGGCACGGCTACGAGTTTCTGCTCGAAGGGAAGAACTGCTACTATAAACTGAGAGATTCTTAAACTGAAGCCATGAAGATGAAAGTACAAATTGACACTTCCAGCTTCATATTCTATCGCTAAACTCAAAAACATGTTGCTTCAATTAGTTTCAGAAGCATGTTTTCTCAACTGTTTGACGCTATAAAATGGGGCACTGATGAAATCTAATGTTGGTGTTTCAGTTTCTATTGCAGCTGATTGTTCTTTTGCTAGTGTTGAACTGCTGAATGTAGTACAAACTTAGCAGTAGTCATGGGATTCTGGCATAAAGAGCAATCATGTATATTCTCCATACACATCTTGTCCAACACGTATTCGTCAGGCAATAAATAGTAATACAAATCCCGGTATACTAGGTTCTTCAAGCATGTTACAACAAAACATAAACCTAGTAGCACCTGATCTAGATGATAGCAAAATAGCAGAGCCATGTACATCAGCAACTGAATTTCTTCCCAAAAGTGAAATCTCTAAGAAATAAAGGCATATGGTACAATATTTCCATTACTGTTGAAACAAATATAGGAAATTCTTGCATGACTGGATTAGATCAGAGAAGCTCACTTTCTTCTCTTCACTGGATCTGGTGTCCCCATCAACAGGCAAGATACTTTCCCTTCCGCTGGCACTCGGCCTCTTGCTGAGTGTCCTGACTCCAATATCCCCAGCCTCGGAAAACACTCTCGGTGTCAATCAAATCATCAAAATGTATACTTAAAGAGTGCCTCCTCAAAGGACCACAGCTGTTCAACCCACATGCAGAGCATTTTGCCCTGATTCCAAGTCTTGAGTATGATGATCCTCAATCATTTTCTTTAACTAGTTAAAATTGAAATGGGCTGAGCAAGAAAGATTTGTTTGCAGCAACACTATAATGATTAGAATTTCAGTCAGCAACCAGCTTATGCCACTTAATACAAAACTGAAAAGGACGACATGATCTCAGTGATAGTTAAAGATAAGTTTGCATCAAGAAGCTAATCCACGAATGAGTACATGAGTACATAAAAGAGCAGTACACAAGATGGTAATATCAATACTAAAAACATGGTTTACACTAAAACCCAAACATGTCATCCATTAAACAACCATCAGCAAACCCATCAAATTTGAAGCAGAAATAAAAATGCAGCAGGAAAGGACTAAACGAAGATCGAGAAACTAGAACTTTGCAATGAAACGCAGGTCAAGATTACTCCAACAAGTTTCAACCCATCCAAAGGAAGAAGTTCCAAGGCAGAGTACGAAGGGATATGTAAAATCCTGAAGCAACTTGACTTGAAAACCATTTAGAAAACAAAATGAAAGGACGAACCTAGAGAATCCCAAAAAAGTACCCAAATCAAATTCCAACACATATAGCAGCGAATTAAAAATTAAACTAACTTTGCCAAACCATCTTCCAAAATGGTTTGTTGTAATTGTTATGGTCAGCAATTTGACAGCATCCAAATGCAGACAGAGTTTGGTGTAAATGCAGACAGAGTTTTCTCCCTGAAACCAAACAAATCAGTACGAAACCAAGAGATACGGGTTTCTGTAGCGAAGGACTCGCCGGCCGCGTGAGATACGGGTCTGCGGGATTGGTCGCCGGTGAAAAGAGAAGAAACTGTAGGAACTGGTCGCCATCTTCGTTGCTTCTGTGAACTGCACTTTCTTTGGTGAAATTGAGATTGGAGCAATTATCTTTCGTCTTCTGGAGTGAAAAAAGTTGCAAATCCCACCGTTAGTTTGAATGAGATTGTAGGGGTAGGATTAAGTGGCTAAATTGATGTTAAAAATAGTGTACACTGATCCGGCCCATATATAGGGGTGGGATCGGTGGCCACTATGTTAGACACCAATTTGGCCACCGATCCCGGACCGTCCATTTTATTACGATCAAGCGGCTGAGATGAGAAATCAGTTCTCGATTGCACCAGTTCTCGGCAAACAGGGTCGCGTTCCTTTCCCTCTCAAATCGTCCAGAACAATTCCTCAGAAACAGGGTCGCGAGAATTCATTCCTTTCCCTCCTTTCAATCGCTCGTGAGAAACGCTCAACTCGATTCGACATTCTCGCCACCGAATCGCCCGCAAATCTTTTCACTGTTTCTCGACGGACGGTGATCTAGGGTTCGAACCTTTGCAGAGAAGAGTTTATCAGTTTGGGTGTAGACCGGTCCTTCGAATCTTTGCAGAGAAGAGTTTATATTCAGCTTTTCCGGTGCAACCAAGATTTCTAGGGTTCAAAATTTGTGTTCGAGATTCTGCAAATCCGAGAATGGCTCAGCTTTGAGATTCGTCCTTTGTGAGACAGGTACGTCATCTTGTCGAATTCAAGATAATCGCTCAGCTCCTGCGTATCAGTTTGGGTGTAGACCGATTTGTCGAATCTAGGTTATCTTGAGTTACAAGCTGAGACGAATCAGGAGGGTTCAAAATTCGTGTTCGAGATTCAGGAGGGGCTCAGCTTTGAGATTCGTCCTTTGTGAGACAGGTACGTCATCTTTCGTGTTCAAGATTCTTTGTTCAAGATTCAGGGTTGTCATCTTTCGAAATTTTCTGTTGTCCGGACGGGGAATGAATTTGAGATGAATCTTGCATTATGATGAAAACCTGGACGGATGGTGGGACCTGAAGTGGAGTAGAGAAGCTATACATGTAGTAGCTCACAATCAAACAAAATGGTAAGAT
>JAOWBN010024006.1:0-10529 GCA_028565015.1 Pinguicula moranensis
TAAGTCGAGGAAGAGATGGACGACCGAGATGCTCCTAACCCATCCTCTTATCTGCTGTCAAGATTCAATTTCGAATCAGGACATACAAGAAAGAAAACCCCCTGCCTCATCCACATCTCCGAGATGCCCATTTGATTTCCCAGATTATACGTCATCTGCGGCGTGTTCAATTACCTCTTTGACCTCGCCACAGTTTTTGCCGGGGAATGTGTCATGGTTTGACGAGGAGACGTGCTTGGCCCACCGGGAGCTGTGCGGCCGCGGGAGGTGGCGTGTGATGAGTGTCCGAATTGGACCGAGTTAGACGGCTAGGTCAGAATTAGGTGACTAATCATTTCTTATGAGACAGGGGCAAAAACGAAATTTCTCCTAAAAAATGGACAGTACAATTTTCATTCTCGAATTTGTTTAGTAAACGTGTAATTGTTTTTCTTTTGCTTAATTCCACCTCCATCCCAATCCCACCATTTGGTGTGTAATTCCAGTATCAATCCACAGTTAATTCTCAAAATGAGATTGTTAGTAAACGGCCCCAAATCTATTCGGTCATCCGCCATTGTTACATTCATAATATGCAGAAATGAAAATAAAGTCAGACAAGAAAAAAACATAGCATCATGGAACATCGTAGTTAATTATCTAATTATAATTTACCTAGTTTATATCATTATAATTTACCTAAATTAGGAATCCGTTTATAAAATATATTTAAATAAATTACCAAAAAAATATTATCTAACTAATTAGCACAAAATGTCTAACTAATTATAATTTACTCAATTTATCTAATTATAATTTACCTAAATTCGGAGTTCGTTTATCAAAAATAGTTAACTAAATTACCAAAAATATCACCCAAATAATTAGCACAAAATTGATTGATCTAATTTAATTCTTTGTCTATCTAATTATATTTTACCTAAGTTTAGAGTCTGTTTACCAAAAAATATTTAACTAAATTACCAAAAAAATACCTAATAAATTAGCGCGAAAATAATTGACCTAATTTAATTCTTAGTTTATCTAATCATAATTTATCCATTTTATCTAATTATAATTTACCTAAATTAGGAGTTTGTTTATCAAAAATATTTAACTAAATTACCAAAAATATTACTTGATTAATTAGCACAAAATTAATTGATCTAATTTAATTCATTGTCTATCTAATTATAATTTACCTAAATTTGGAGTTCTTTTACAAAAAAAACATTTAACTAAATTATCAAAAAATATCTAAGAAATTAATTGACCTAATTTATTTACTAGTCCATGTAATTATAATTTGCCTAATTTATCTAATTATAATTAAACTAAATTAGGAATCTATTTACAAAAATATTTAACTAAGTTACAAAAAATATTATCTAATTAATTAGCACAAAATTAATTGAACTAATTTAATTTATAGTCTATCTAATTATAATTTACCTAAATTAGGAGTTAATTTACCTAAATTAGGAGTTTGTTTACCCAAAATATTTAACTAAATTATAAAAAAAACACCTAATTAATTAACACTAAATTAATTGACCTAATTTAATTCAAATTCTATCTAATTATAATTTATCTAATTTATCTAATTACGAGTATTAACTATTAAGTATAAATTAATGAATAAAATTTTATTAATTTTAACAGTGATAATGATGTCAACCCCGCTGTCGCAACCAATTTCATAGTGGTGACGAATTTTGGGACTGCCACTGCCACCGTTCTCCACCGGTGGCGGTGATAACGCTGGCGAAATCCCGCCACTACTGCGCCATCGTGGACAGGCCGACCATTCACCAAAAGAGTATGAAAACGTGAACTCCTTTGCCTTAACTTGAGCCACTTCCATAGGAGTAATCTAAATCCTAATAAAAAATATCCTCTGGACTTGGGTCTGCATTTCAAAGTGTAATCGGTTTTCGGTTCCCCATATTTTCCATGAAAAAGCTGCCTGTTAGGAAAATTTAAAATCAGATCTAAGTCACACCAATTAGATTTGTTAGTAACTTCCTGGAAATAATGGAGCTGGAAGAGTCATCATTGACAATTCTTTTAGCTTTGTGCTCGTAATGGACTAGAACAAAATGACTCTATTAAATTCCAGTGCTTCTATTTAGTTGCTGGAACTCAATATATCAAATGACGCAGCATACTTGGTCGCAACGGAAACGGTCTCTTTGTATAATTACAAGGGTAAGGCCGTGTACATCTGACCCCCCAGACACCAACTTAGTTGGTAATATACTGGGTACGTTGTTGTTGTTGTTCCTGAAAATAATGTAATAATGAAAAACAGAAACTAAAAGACCGGATAACAAGTCCCCGATTATATCCATACTGAGCTTCTAAATTGGATGCTCACCGCTAGTATTAATATTTTATCCTCCAAAATATAACGTATCAAGGTTACAAAACCAGATCTCTCAACAAATGGAGACCTCCGAACATGATCTATATCACTACGCGCTAACAAGTCATAGAAACCGTGACAACAAGTCACGTAGATCACAAAATAGCCTACCAAACGCATGTGCAACCACTGAAAGTCAGAAAATCAGACGTTTTTTCGACAATAAACCAAAAAAACGAAGAGAGAGTTGAGAGAAAATCGAGCAAAGAGAGAATAGATCTGAGTGTGTGTCACATATGCGTCGAATTAATGTTTTATATATCGTGCCAACTTTCAATCCTGACCGCGAGATTACTTTGATCGAGAACGATTCCAAATAAGGCTTCAATAAGTATAAATAATGTTCGTAGGATCTTCATCACCATCAACAACTTGGATCCATTCTTTACACCGCTTAATTCCAACTATCAAATTTATGTCAAAGACGGAACGGTTTGGATTGCTTCTCACGTGTCTTGAGACAATCACTCAACTTCCACCGTTGGATGTCCACTTACGTGGACGGTTCAGATTGAATCACACAGATTTACACAGTAACACATGCAGACCATAGGATCTTATTAACAATCAACGGTCCAGATTGCATGTTACATTAGACACGAATTCAATCATGAAATAATATCAACCGTCATATTAGATCAAAACCAAGTAACTTAACATGGGCAGTTTGATAACTTCATAAATTAACACTGCCTAAAGAGTATACCAGGTTTCGTTGTTCATCCTCACTAGTTTTTTCGCTATGATGTGTTCACTTGTGGGTATTTTTTTAGGTTCTAAACGTGTATTGAATAAAAGAATTGAGTTTGAATAGACCTATAACAGACCAAAGTTACAACCCTCTACTAGAGGTGGGAAAAACAGATCGTAGACCAGCCCGCCGGTGGTGGACTGCCAATTTGATGGAACGCCACATGGTCCGCTAATCTCGGTCCACATTTTTAGCCCTCCCTAGCCGACAGATGGTTTGACCGACGGTCCTTGCTGAAAAATTTAAATTTATTTTAAAAAATAAAAAAATGAAAAACAAATCACGTATCGGCGGTAAAAAGGTAAAAACAATTAATAAAAAAAGAAAATAATAATAATATCATATTATATTTTAAAACTTGTTCGTTGGAGCGTTGGTCCAACTGCCGGGCCAACAGTCCAATGACTACTTTTTTTAAAAAAAATCATTTTTAACAAAAAATAATTCTACACCTATGAATACCTCTCTTACCCCTTTCATTTCATTCATACTAATTGCTACTCTTCTTATCTATTCTCTACTATTAGCTCTTTTTAAATTTCTTATTCCTCTTCATTTTTTTAGCAATTTTTTGAATTCTATCTTAGTATTCTTCCAAAATAATATCGGCAAAAAGAAATATTCTTTCTTTTGCATCCCTTGATTTTGACGACATACTTGATTTTATTAATTTGCAAGATTTTTTTGGGAAATTCGGGCACACCACTACTACCGAAGGAGGAGGAGGTAACGCCAAATTTAAGTTCAACACCATTTTCTACTCGTGGTCTTGGTAGTCCTCCACCCCTTCAGGCTCTTGTGTCTCAAACTCAAAAGCGGGCCGAGTAGAAAATGAGCAATTCTAAAATTTTTACGGATTTTTTCAACAAAATCCAAAGCCAAAAGAGGATCCAACTATTTTTGCGTGAAGTGTCGATTATGTCAAAAGAAGTTCAACTTCATAAAAAGGCACGATTTCTTTTTAAAATTTTGAATTTATAAATTTTTAATTTCTAAAAACTTTTAATTTCAAATTTGAAATTTGAAATTTCAAAAAAAATTGAATTAGTAAATTTAATTCATATATTTTTTCTTCTTAATATGGGGTTATGAGACATTCGCGGGGCATGTAATAGGTAATCACCTGGTTGATGTTGGAGTCAATCCTACACAAACCTAACTTTTAAGTAGTTGGGGTTCTATCGCCGTTGGAACTGAAGTTGGAGGTGTAGCTAGAGGTGAAGGTACATCTTCCACTAGTAATTTATTTCAATTTAATTTAAAAAAAAATAGGAAAAACTTGGTAGATTTAACTTGTTCGAAAGACCTTCCCTTTAGATTTCCTAAAAGTTTAAATTTAAAAAATTATGTGCATATATATTTAAATTTTGCATTTACTAGAATTTCATGTAAATCACATACTAGCGATATTGCAACATCTTTTTAAAAATGAAAAGCTAATTTATGTAAAAATAAAAATAAATCATCTATAAACCATAAGGTTTCTATATGTAGTGATATAGGTCCGATCATTGACAAACCATAGTTAGATGGGAATTACTTGTCATTGGATAGATAATTATTGTAAAATACAAAAAAGAATACTAACTTATATGATGTTTGATGATGCACATTGCACAAAATATAAGTAATATGATTATGTTTATTTTAGAAGAATATAAATTACAATACATTGTATGCAGTGTGTCTTTTGATAATGCCTCTAACAACGATGCGTGTATAAATAATTTAATGGCATTATGTGATTATTATTTGGTTTTCGTTTTTTTCATATTCGATGTATTTGTTATATTATTAATTTATGATTTAAGCGTACACCACATTAAACCTATAATAATCTTTTGGCCATTTAACCTAAGATTGATTTAAATTTTGTAAAGATAACAATGTTAGGCCCATAAAATTTTCTCTAGATGTGTCAACCCATTGGAATTTAACTTATATTTTACTTTAACAAACCGTGCCTTTTTAAGATTTATTATGTACTTTTATTAATAATAGATATCAAATTAGATATTTTCATCAAACTCCTTAGACAGAGTGTGAAAAAATCTTAGAATTATTAAAATATTTTAATGATTATATAAAATTATTATCGCACGTATATAAACCTACTTCTTACCTTATTTTTCTCGTTTATGTTAATGTAGGAACTATTATTACAACTTTTAAAGAAGAATCTAATTTAACAAATTATGTAGTAGTCATTAGTGAAAAATGATGTCAATATCTTTTAAATATATTAATATTTAACCTTGTTGCTGCCATTTTAAACCCCTGAATAAAATTAGAAGGTTTAGAAAAATTGTTAGAAGATTATTATAGTTGATTTTTTTTATAAGTAAGAATTAATTGAATCAGATAGAAATTTATAGGTGAAGGGCGTGTTTGCTCAGTCCAAGTGAGCCAAGCACCCCACGAATACAGAATACATCACGGCAGAAAAAAAAATTGCTTATACAGAGTCTCGGGTGTTTGATCCAGTACGCTACGGTTATCACAGCCGGGACTTTCTCAAACGCCTTATGCCAGTACCATGTTTGTATCTGAATTCGGTCTAGTATCAACTCATGTACGAAAGTTTTGTCCCTGAATCTGATGTTATTTCGGGCATTCCAGAGTGTCCAAATAGTGCAGTGCCAGATTGACTTCCATAGGTGTTTTGCCGAAGAGTGTGGTACCATTCCCATGTGTTCCCATAGGTGTTGAATCGGAGTAGCATTTCCAACATAGAAAAGACCGAACCACTCATAGATCGAAGACCAAATTGCATATAACTTGTCACATGTCCAAAATATATTAACCACATTTTCTTGTGCTGCAGAACACACACAAGCATTCTTGTTCATTTGGAGTAATACCTCTCAACTGTAAGTTTTCCATAGTAGGAATTCTGAGCTGTAATACTTTCCAACAGAATGTCATAGCTTTGATGGGTGATTTGTGTCCCATACATATGACAGATTCGGTGTAGAATTTTGTCGGTTTGTATTTTCTGCATATAACGCCTGATAGCCACAATGAATCGAGTACTTACCTAATGGGGAGTCTATCCATTGCTAGCCGTCCGCAGTATCAGCAGGTAGCAGTTCCAATAATTCAGTTTCAAGAGCATGTACTAGTGGTATCTCCCGCCTGCTTAATGAACTATGCCATCGCCAGATTAATATTCTGCGCTCATTCTCAATAATCCATTTGTCCACAATCAAAGCTCGTTTGTCAGCAGCCGTATTACATAATCTTCTGTCTCTTTCAGAAAGTTTTGTAGTGCCCACCCATACATCACTCCATAAATGTGTTCTTGTTCCATCACCCAATATTCTTTGCGGTCTGATAAGAAACCAGCCTTCTTGGGTTATTATTGTGCTCAAGTCACGCCACCAGCGTGTACTCGATGTGTTTTCAGGGAGATCAATCCCATTTTGCTAATAACGCCGGATTAAATAGATCAAGGTGTAAGAAACCTGGACCACCCTCCTCTTTACTACGGCACATATTCTTCCAACTCACCCAAGCTATAGAGGAATTTCCACCATTTAGAGTTTTCAACAAAATGTTTCTACAGATACCGATCATTTCCTGTATAATGGACTTGGGGACCTTGTAAAGTGACAAAAAGTAAACAGGCATGCTTGTAAGAATGCTTTTTATCAATGTCACTCGGCCACCAAACTTCATAAATAAAATTTTCCATGAGGTTGTTTTGCTTTTCATTGCAAGAGTGAGCTCAAGCCAAGAGTTGTGTGAGCCGGGGTTGCAACCAATCGGGAGTCCAAGGTATTTGAACGGCACGGACATAGTCGAACAATGCAATATGCTGCTGAATTGATTTTGCAGTTCCATAGAGACAATTAGGCATAAAATGTTACTTTTCTTGAAGTTAATCCGAAGGCCCAAAATCAATTTGTATAATCTTAGCACCCCTTTCATAATGAGCACATTTGTTATATCTCTCTCACCAAATAGTAAGGTATCATCCGCATATAATGAGTGAGTATAATGTGCGTTCCCACAATTGATCCCCCGGAGTCCACCATATAAAACCGTGTTGTTGAGTAGCAATGTAAGGCCTTCAATGACTATCACAAATAACAGAGGAGACAACGGGTCACCTTGATGCAAACCGTGTTCAAAATTAAAAATTCCGGAGGGAGCACCATTTATCACAACCGACCCAGAAGAAGTAGACACACAGGATTTTATCCAACCTATCGGTTTCTCACAAAAACCCATCTTTCTCATCATGGATAGGAGAAAATCCCAATTAATTGAATCAAAAGCTTTCTCAAAGTCTACCTTTAAAAAGAACGACAACCGCTTGGATTTGATCACATAGTGGATAAGCTCATTTGCAAATAAAATGTCATCTTGTATTTGCCTCTATTTAATAAAAGCCGATTGATGTGGCGATATGAGCTTATCTATAACTTTCTTCAACCTGTTGGCAAACAATTTAGACAACAATTTATAAGTACTTCCAATTAAAGATATAGGCCGATAATGTCCAAGATTAGATGGCGATAATATTTTGGATGCCAGTATAATCGAGATGGCATTAAGACCTCTCACTAATCTGCCCGTGTGATAGAAATCTTGCAGAAAAGCCATATATTCATGTTTGACAGTATTCCAATGCTTCTGCAAAAAATGGAAATTGATCCCATCCCGGACTTTTACGACTAGAACAAGACCATAACGTCTCAAATATTTCTTCTTCTTTAAATTCAGCAGCAAGCATCATATTATCCTCAGTTGAAAGAATACGGTCACATTGGAAAATTAAGTGAGGCCTAGCCTGATCAGCTTCTGCAAAATGCTTAGTAAAATAGGAGAGAACACCTTGTTTTACCGCCAGAACCGAATCAGTCCAGACTCCCTCAAAATAAAGTCCCTGAATATTGTTTTGGCTACTTCTTTTCCTAATACATACATGAAAATATTTAGTGTTGCCTTCACCCTTCGTAATCCCTTTCGTGCATGAACATTGATATAGCATAGATGATTTATGAAGTAACGTCTGCTTCAATTTTAACAGAATATTTTTTCTTTCAAGTATTTATGCATTCCCAAGAGTACGGGATTCACCTTCCTCATCAAACCAACTGAGCTTCATATTGAATTCATCAATTCGTCTCTCAACTTTGCCAAAAGTCACATGGTTCCATTTTTTTAATTCCTGTCGCAAATATCTGATTTTATTATGTAAAATGTAGGATTTAGAGCCAAAGAAAGAACATGACGCCCACGCCATCTGCACGAAAGAGTTGAAATCCGGGTGACTGTCCCAACAGTTGAGCGTCATAAATAATTTTGGTCCCCAATCATTTTATAGGTTCATGTAATAAAATAGGTCGGTGATCCGCTATGGTACGGTCCAAAGCTATCTCCATAGAATTCGGCCAAAGGGCAGACCATCTTTCCGACAAGAGAAAGCGATCAATACGACTGGCACTGGTGCCTCTACCATTCAACCAAGTGTATGAGAATCGTTGAAGAGGAGGATCAACCAGTTCATTGTCCAATATGAAGTCGTTAAATTCAATCATATATGAAGTTAGACTACCAGAAAAATTCATACGCTCCTCAGCATCACGGGCAGTGTTAAAATCACCAACTAGACATACTGCAATATCTCTTGCACAATAAATTATACCTGAAAGTTGTTCCCATAATAGACTTTTTGCGGCCAAATCCTTGATGATAGCATAAACATTGATAATCATCACTTTAACTTTGTTAGATAGACATATACCTTCTGTTATAAGGAAGTTTGGTAGCGTGGTAATATTTTCAGCAGCAAAAGCATCAATCGACCATATGGAAATAGGACCACCAAAGTGCAATTAAGAGGGGCTAAATGCCTAAGCAAAATCTCTACCTCCCCACAATTGTTGTTCTAGAAAGCGATCAACTTCTGTCTTCTTTGTCTCTTGCAAACATAGATAATCAAGAGAGTGGAATTTAGTAAGTTTTTTCATTTCCCTTGGCCTACCTGGGACTCCCAGACTTCTGTCTTCTGATTTATTTGTTTCGTTAAGGATGAATGACAACTGTTCCAATTTCAAGTTGTAAACTGGTTGCTATGTAACGACAGTATCCCTATCTTTGATGAGGATCAAATAACAAATATATTATTATTATTATTATTATTGTTTTATTTTATTTTTGGCTGGGATGGGGTGGGGACATTGTGAGAAATATGAGTATGCGGATTATTTTTTCATATTGAAGTCTTACAAAAACTATATTATTTCTCATTAGTATTAGCATGGAGGTTGTAGATATAATAAAACGACGAATAAAATTAGTAAATGTGTTTGAGAAAATAAGATAAATAAGTGAAAATATGAAAAATGATCTTATTAACTTCTCTAGAAAAATGGAGTTGCTCGTGGTGCCGTAGAATTTCCTTAATTAGAAATTGATACAAGAATCTTTTACAATTTTTTTTCTTTTTCTCTCTATATTTCTTTTCTCTTCTCTCGTGTATTTATAAGAAGATAGAGGGAGGAGGTGTTGGCTCCTCCCTACCCATTTGTCACCACGATCATCCTCATGTTGACACATCATAATACATGCTAGATCATTCATTCATAACACTCCTTTTTGAAATATCTATCATGCCTCGTTAAAAACCTTACTAGGAAAAAAATTTATGGAAAAAAATATTAGTGAAGGAAAAAAATACATGATTTTATTAGCCCCCCCCCCCCTGCTGTACACATCCTCGAGCTTTCTCATTCCAATTCCTTTGACAAACTTTTCAAAAGTTGCAGTAAGTAGTACTTTAGTGAAGAAATCTGTCAGATTGTCACTTGATCGAACTTGTTGGATATTGATGTCACCCTTTTCTTAAAGGTTATGTATAAAAAAACATTTAGGTGATATATGCTTCGTTATATCCTATTTAATGAAACATTATTTCAATTGAGCAATGCAAGCTGCATTATTTTCATAAAAAATAGTTGGGATGTCTTTCTTGGTCTTCAAGCCACATATTCCACGAATATGTTGGGTTATGATTTTTAACCAAATGTATTCACAATTTGCTTCATGAATTGCAAGGATTTCTGCATGGTTGGAGGAAGTAGCGACTAATATTTGTTTAATAGAACGCCACAAAATAGTTGCACCTCCACAATTAAACAGATAACTCATTTGAGATTTAACTTTGTGGTGGATTTGATAAATATTCAGCATCAGCATAACCAATTAATTTTGGGTTAGATACATTGAGATAGTATAAACCCATACTGTTGGGATAGTATAAACCCATATCCATAGGGGTGTCCAACGATCTTAGCGATAGCGGTAAGCCCCTCACCGCTTCCGCTTCCGCTAAGTTAACGGATTTGAAAATTCCATCCGCTTCCG
>JAOWBN010024016.1:0-10528 GCA_028565015.1 Pinguicula moranensis
AAAATCGGAAATGGAATTTGAAATTCCAATTTTGTTGTTAAATGCACGAAATGGAAATGGAAATTTCCATTTCCAATTTCTGAATAAATGTTTGGAATGGAAATTTTGAAATGTGCTGCATTTACATTTTCGTAAAATGATATGGAAAGGGAATAAGATCCAAAGATTTGTTGTTTCACCGTAAAATGATATGGAAGGGAAGTAAAACTTGTTGTATTGTCCATTTCCGTAAAATGATATGGAAGGGACATTTTCATTACCACTACAAAAAAGACTTCCATTTTCATTTTCATTTTCATTTTCATTTTCGATTAAGTTTCAATTCAAATATTTCCGATCACCTATTTCCATTTCCGTTCCGATTATGTTTGGAAATGAAAAATTAATTCCATTTCCATTCCATTCTACCGAGTAATGCTTTGCAATCAGAAGTAGGAAATTGGAATAGTCAAAAATGGAAATTTCCGACTTCCAATTTCTAAATAAGCACCCTTACATCCTACAAGACATATGGACACCTTGAGTTAACTCGATAAGTAAACAATTGATCAAGAAGACCGTTTAGTCATAATTATGGAAGGCACCATCCATTTAGTCATAATAATGGAAGCTTTTTACCCCGAATTTTTTGATTTTATTTATTTTAGTGCCTAAGAACTTTTGTACAAGCCAACTCCTGGCTCTTCCAGATGAGTTTGATTTGGCAAATACAGCCCCACCTCCTTAAAACAACTTTATGGCGAACACCGGGGGAGGAAAATCCATAGAGGGAAAGAGTATGGCAGCCTGTGCTCCCTTTACAGTACAATGACAATTACAAAATAGCTTAAAGAAATTTTCCCCAAATAAATCCGGCTAGGATTGTGTCGCAGCATGTGGAAGGATCTTGGTTTTCCGTGTATAAGTGACTGTGTTATCCTTATGCAGATTGTTAGATACTTCTGTGGGAAGGGCTTCCTCTTGAATGTTATTCCACCTTTTAGATGCATAATAATTGCCCCTTCCTCGGCCATTCTGACTCCTAGTTTGATAAGTTGTGGAGAGTTCTCTCAATCCTCTTACAGATAAGAGACCATCAGAACCATATTTATAGCGTAGTACCTACATTGCCATGTCATTGCCACATGAAAGCAAACGTTCTCCCCCATTTTCCCAATAAAGCTGCATTGAAGGCCTTCAAGCAGCAAACTTTCAAACCTCCATTTTCCACTGGTGCAGTTACTTTATTCCAAGAAGTCCAGCATATTTTTTTTGGGTCCTTGCAACTATTCCAGAAGAAGGACCTCTGGATTTTGGATAGTTTTTAAATAACAGTGCATGGAGCTTTCATGAATGCAAAGAAATATGAGGGTAGGGCATTGAGGACAGATTTTCATGAGTACTAATTTACCATCAGAGGATAGATATCTGTGATCCCATGAGTTCATGGCTTTACTGAATTTATCAACTACTGGCTTCCATGTAGACATCCTCGCTGGATTGGATCCTATGGGAAGTCCGAGGTACCTAAAGGAGAGTGAACCAGTTTTGTGACCCCAAGTAAGCCGCCATCTCATCCAGTATAGACTGTTGCAAATTAATTTACAGTAGATTGCTCTTGGAATAGTTAATACGCAGCTCAGAAGTGATTTCAAAGTTGAGGATGGATTTTATGATTCTGATTGTATTCCAGTTTGCTTGACCAAATAACAGTGTGTCGTCAGCAAACTGCAAATGAGAGAGCTGGATTTTGTCTCTGCCAATTTCAATCCCCTTAAACAGGTTAAGGCTCACTTCCTTGTTGATCATAACTGAAAGTCCTTCAGCAGCAACCAGATACAGTAGAAGAGAAATGGGATCACCTTGACGTAGACTGCTTTTTAGGTAAAGTACTTTGGTAGGGCTGCCATTAATGAGGATAGCGAAAGATGCAGATTCCAACAGTTCTTTTATCCACCAAATCCATCTCTGAGGGAACCCCATTTGGGTAATGACATCCCGCAAGTAGATCCAATTAACTGTGTCAAAGGCCTTTTCAAAATCAACTTTGAAGATGATGGCCTATTTTTTTAGTTTCTTCAGCTCATCCACTGCTTCATTGGTAATGAGGACACCATCCAGAAGTTTTCTGCCTTCAATGAAAGTCATCTGATTAGGATCTATGATCTCATTCATAACAGGACTTAACCTCTTCTCTAGAACCTTAGATATGATTTTTGGTATAGCTCCAATCAGAGTTATAGGTCTGAAGTCATGAACATTTAGAGAGTTGGCTGTCTTAGCTAGTAAGAAGATGTGAGCAGCATTACTCCCTTTAGCCAGCTTGCAGTTCCTGTACAGTTCAAGAAACAATTGAATAATGTCAACTTTAAAGAGGTGAAGAAAATGTTTAAAGAATTTGAAATTTAGGCCATCAGGCCCCGCGCTCTTTTCACTGCCACAATCTTGAATAGCAACCATTATCTATGTTTCTGAGAAGGGCCGCACAAGTTGATCTTTGGTCAACTGTGAGAACATTTGAAAGCTGATGTTAGAGATCTTTGCTCTGCACCACTGCAATTTGGTGAATCTCTCCTCAAAGTGATGTCTGAAGCACTCCTTTACTGATTCAGGGTTTTCCAGCTAGGTGTTTCCATCCCATATACCCTGGATTGTATTCATTCTTCTATTCTTTTTTATTCACCCGTGGAAATATGCTGTATTTGAATCCCCTTGCTTGATCCAATTGATCCTTGATTTTTGGAAGTGTAAGCTATCCATGTTTTTGTTAGCACCTGCAGTTTATCCCTTAGGTTCTGAAGTAGTTACTGATCAGATCCATTTAGTTTAGGCAAAGTGCTTTGTTCAGCCTGAAGCTCAAGTTCAGCAATTTGATCTACCAGTTCTTTTCTCTGAGCTAAAGAGTTTCTTGGTGCCATCTTATTACAGTTTTTCATGCCTGCCCTCAGTTATTTGATCTTGATCTTAAGTCTGTGGCTAGCATAGCCCACAAGATTTATGCTTAAACAAAGATTTTAACCTACAGTGTTGAAATTTTCATTATCAAGCCAGTAATCAAGGACTCTTAGAGATTTTGGTCCCCAATTTCGTAATTTGCAGCAACGGGACACAGGGCAATGGTTGGAGTCTTCTCTGTCATGGCCAGTTTGTGTCCAAGATGTTTCTTCTCCCAGCCAACTATCATTCACAAGGAACCTATCTAACTTGCTCATAGCTTTAAATGATTTTAGGTACCATGTGAATTTTCTCCTTTCCATTTTGAGATCTTGCAGCAACATCCCATTGACAAAGGCTTTGAAAGCATTGACCTCATGATCCAAAGAGCGGTGAGATGTGCCTTTCGTTTCGGATGGATCTAATATTGCATTGAAATCACCCATGAGACACATTTTTCTTCTTCCTTTCCTTTGTGAATATCTAGTATTTATTTCCACTGTATCTCCCTTGCAACCAAATTATTTGATCCATAGATATTCAGCATGTGGGATGTGATTGGCTCTTTAGACCACGTACCTAATGCACCGAGAAAACTATCTCTTGAAATGATGTTGTGTCTAGTGAAGGCAACATTATTCCAGCTACATAATAAACCACCTGATTGCCCTATAGATCGCTTGAATATCCAATCAAAATTTTCATCAAACCATAGATATTGACAAAATTTTCTATCAATATGATCCATTTTAGTCTCTTGCAGGCACACAAAGTCAGTTTGTCATGTTAGGATTAGATCTTTTACTCTCTTCTTCCTCCCTTGGCGACAAAGGCCTCTTACATTATAGGTGATGACCTTCATTGAGATTTTGGAGCTTCATACCCCTGTGGGACCTCGAGGCATTCTGTTCTAACTGATTTGATGTTGTGATAGTTAATGTTGCTCAGTGTCTCCCTTATTTACTGAGAGTCAAGATGATATGTTAGGCCCAAAAGTTTAGCAATCTCTATAGTTTAGGGTCAGCTTCAGCCCCCAGTTGTTCTAAAGACAAATTATGCATAGTTGAAATTTTTGAAGTAGGTGTTCTTTGCTGAATAGCTAGGTGGCCGATCCAATCCTCTAAAATAGCTAGATCTTTTTCTCTAGCTATATCTCTCTCTTTTCTTGTTTGGCTTCTTGTTTTTGGGTCACCCCTTTTCTTTTCTTAACCACCATTTTCTTTGGTGTGACAACCTCTCCATGTATGCTAGCACATAGTGATGGGAAGTCCACAGTATATACAGCCTGACTGTATGGGACCCCAATGTTTCCTAGGTTTAATGTTTCAACAGTAAACGGAATCCTACAAATAATATCGTTTTAGTAGGCGTCATTAAGGATTATTTTTTTTCTTGAGCTGATTTTCTAGAATCTTTAATTCTAATTTTCTAGCTTCGATTCCAAAAGTGAAGAATCCAAACTGCTTCCAACCTATCAGTTTATGCTCAGTTCCATACAAGGTTGCTGCAAAAGTCCTTGTGGGTAGAATAGCTAGTGTCATTGGAAAATTGATTGTAGATAAACAATGAGTTTTTGTGCAAGGGAGAAGTATGTTTGTTAACTATCCTGGTTCAAGAACTTACTCAAAGCATAAATATCAAGAATCTAGGGGAGAACATCATGCTTATATTGGACATGGCAAAGGCGTATTACAGAGTTCGATGGCCATTCCTCGATAAGGTACTGGAAGCAAAAGGTTTGAGTCAGACGACTAGGGATATCATGATGAGAAGCGTAAAAGGCTAAATGGTTAGATCTTGTTGAAGAGTTTCATCCCTTAAATTCCACAAGCTGCATAATGTTCAGATCTTGTTGAAGAGTTTCATTCCCTCCTAGAGCATTGTCCGTCCAAAATTTGTTAGTTGCAAGTTTAAAATCACCTAAAGTAAACCAATTGCCCCAGCCGACGGGAGAGAACTCTAGCATATGGCCAATAATGCCACGAACTGTGAAGAGAATCCCATGTGGGACAAGTTCGTCCACGGGAACGTGCTCAACTTCTCTCAAGAAATGAAATCCTTCTTCAACTTCTTCATGATCACCAATAAAAATTGACTGTCCTTGAAAGGTTTTAGTCCAATCCATCATGATGGCACTGCATTCAAGCCCGTAGGGGGTCCTAGCACAAATCGAATAGGATGATCTAATTTGGGTGGCTCCGCTCGGTAAGGAGAATTTGAACATTTTCCTCTGTTTTCTCACATGAAGATTTAGTTATAAGAGCTACAACGATGTCGGCTGGAGGACTCAAATCTTCTTCTACTTTCTCAAAAAGAAATGAAATCTCTTGTGAGACAACTTCTTCTCACTTGAATAGGCTAATTAAGTGTCGCAATCTGATTTTCCTCATTCTGTCTCTTGGATGAAGTTAGGGCATAAGTGTTCGGTTCTCCTTCCTCTTCTTCATCCTCACTATACACAACTTTTCCATCAGCCATCTTCATAACTCGATTGTCCGGACACGTTGCTACCATGTGCTCAAATCCTTGGCACTTGAAACATCGAACCTTCGAACTAGAACTCTCAGAAGTTGTGGATTGTAAGACCTACCCGCGGTTTGGTCCTCGGGGGAATTCTAAAAATCCTTACGAGGTGGATTGGGGTTCAGATTCTGAAAATTGCTCCATCTATTAGATAATCCTTCCCTTGTCGGATTAGATTATGATCTTGATCTACTTGCAGCGGATTACTTGAACTGTCACTCAACTGTTTCAGCATAGACAACCAAGGCTTCAATTCTTGGCAATGTTGCACATATCTCTCAACTTGATGTCGAATATTACTGTTGAGGCCATAGATAAATTTCTTCTTGGTTGTTTGCTCACTTTCCTTCAACTCGGCCTTTAACTTTAAAGATAACATTTCATGAAAATAACCTACCACAGATTGGCTCCTTTGTCGAAGGTCTTGGTATTCCTCCCGCATCTCATGTTTGTACGACTCCGGGACATACTTCTTCTTCATGAACTAAATGAGTTCTGACCAAATCTTGATTGCACGGTCTTTATCCATTTGACTCCTATGTTTCAAAACTTCTCATCATGTATAAGCATATCCATTGAATTCTGAAATAGTCAATCTTACCTTAGTGTGTTTGAAACATTGATGAAGCTTAAAGATTTACTCCATCTATCCTTCCACGCTATGAATACCTCGGGGTCATGCTTACCTTAAAACTTAGGGATAGTTGGCTTGGTTCCTCAAAGAGTCTTTACCTCTAACCCCATTATCATCATCATCATCATAGACTCCAACTTGGCCACAACCCCCATTCTTTCGAGCCTATGGTCATTTAGGATTTTATGCATCTTGCCTCAAATTCCCTACCACAAACTGAGCGAGCATGCATTGCAACTCAACCATTTGTTCAGTCATTGCATCAATCTGATGAACCTTTTCTCCCATAGCAGTCAAGATCTCATGGAGATCGTCCCTAAAAATCATTAGCTCCGAACATGACAAGGATAGTAGATTGTGAATGAACAAAAGAACAGTCTATTCCGAAACCAATAACTCACAATTGGACCGTTAGAATTTGATCTCCTTCGGTCAAAATGAATCGTGATGAGTCCTCGGACTCCAATTAAAAAATCTGACCGATCCGATTACGTTTAGTTCTCCGATCGTCAGAAACAATAGAATTGTGTTGTGCTGTAATTACTCACAATTTGACCGTCAGATCTTCTGTCACTGATCTAGTTTAGACCATAAACAACAACACAATAGAAATAGGATTTAGTAAGAACTCACTTCCAAAACGTACCCCCGAAATTCACTAAACCCAATAACGCTCAAAATAGGTTTGGAATATAAGTGAGGGAGAGATTCACTCGTTGTTACCACTATCCTTATTTTTCAAATCCAAATTCAAGTGCAATGATAATTAGCATGCAAATATCTATCAATGTACAAATTTTAGGAAGGCAAACAAAAGGTTTAGGCCAGTACAGATGAATACGAAACACAAGATTCTCGACCAACCATAATATTTTTCTTTTTTTTTCATCAATTATTATTTTATTTCCGTCAATCCTTTTTTTGTCAAGTAGAACCTAACATAAATGACAACAATCAGGAATCACAAATACGAATCGAAAAATGAGGGGAAAATGCAAGAAATAATTCAACCTGACTCTGATACCAAATTGATACAAATTTTCGTATGTAAACAAGAAACATGGATTTAGGAATTAAATTCTTGCATAGGACAATCAAAATTTGAAATAAATAACAAATATACCGTGTGCAATCCATCAAAAAGTTAGAGAACATGGTAAGGAACGAGATGGAGAATTGTGTTGAGTCATAAGAACCCATCCAAACATATTTCATCAACCTTGTAACTAGTAGTTATGCAAGAAACGAATGAAAATAGAGGCTTAATCGAATGTTTAACATGAGATCTACCCAATGATCAACACGGAATCAAATGATCAACTTTTACATAAACTCTAAGATGCATGCAATCTAATTCTCTTCACAACAGGAATTGAAGAACAAAGAGTTTCTTCTAAGATTCATAATAAAAATCAATAATAATGGGTATCTCTTACAAAAAAACGAAATTGGCCTTTATATAGGCAAGAAAATTATCTAAAAAATCTAATTTTAATCAAACTAAACTATTAAGAATCCTAACTTGACATAATTCAAAAATAATAACAAAAAAGGGGAAGAACAATTTAAATTAGATTAGACTTCAGGGAACAGAATTGTGGATTCATTTGCAAAACTTGGTTCTACAAGGAGTAACCAAAGATTCTCCAATAAATCACAGTTACCTTAGGACATCAAAGGAAAGCTGAGGGTGGAAAGATGGAATATGTCATACATCGGACAAAGATAATTATGCATTACAGTAAAATACAAGATGGGTCCCATATAGATTCATTTATCCAAAATTTGATTCAAATTTCTGGCGAGAAACTCCAAGTTTCAGTTTTAATTCTCACTATGCAATCTTTATTGTGTGGAATCAGGAGGAAAACTCGCATTTGGACTAGGTTGGAAAGAAGCACTACAAAGTAGTTGTATGAAAAATTCTAGTAATTGTTTTGGTGTTCACCAAAAGAATAGCGAGGAATAAATGTTTGTTTTAAAAAAAAATTGTATCGGTATTAACTGATGCCGTACCAAAAACTTTTGGTATTGGTATTTCGGTAAAATATCTAAAAATTTTGATATAGGTATTGATTTTTATCAAAATAACTAAGTGTATTTTTTTATTTATTTATTTATTTATTAATAATTTTTTTATCAATTAGAAATAAAATATTTCAAACAACATCGTTTTTTTGTTTTCGCCTGCCTTATCAAGTATCAGGTGCAAAAAACATTGTTTAGCGTTGTCAATAAAAAAAAATTAAAAATTATATAAAAAAATATTTTTGGAAATATGGAAATTATGGTATGGGATCTCAGGAAGATAAGAAATGATGCAAGAATCAAAGCATGATGCTCCGAACGTAGACAAGTTATCGGATAGCATCAAGTATATTAGGGAAAAAACGATTATCAGCAGGAACAAATGGAAAATATACATTAATAACCAATAACTTAGCCTGCGTTGCTTTCCAAACTCCTTTCACTGCAAGTATATTAGGGAAAAATGAACTGTCGAAGCCACAAATATATCTCCATTCCATATATCCAGTATGATTCAGGAAGTGGATCTTTGTGCTATTTGTGTGGTTGGTGATTTTAACTCCGCCATAACGACCACGAAAAGACTTAATTATTATGGTCTTCCTTCGATGGACATGGCTGAATTTAATTATTTTATTCTTGACAAAGCTTTGATTGATCTACCTCTGCAGAAATTTTCGTATACTTGGCTTAATGGGAGAGGGACGAGTGCAAGTCGGCTTGATAGGTTCCTTTTTTCAGATAGTTGGGTCTCATTATGGCCAGGTCTGAAGGAGATTGCTTTTGATAGATGTATTTCGGATCATCGTCCTATATTACTATCGACCTGTACAGTAAATTGGGGGCCAAAGATGTTCAGAACTTTGGATGTCTGGGATTCTCATCCAGGGTTTCGTTGTTTTGTTGATGATACCTGGAAGAATCTGATTTTTGAAGGAAATAAGTCTTATATTTTGCATTGTCAGTTAAAAGCTTTGAGACAGGCGCTTAAAGTTTGGAACCACAATATTTTTGGCATGACTGACCGCAAGATTGAAGGAATCACCGAAAAACTACAATATTTTGATCACATTGGGGAGACACGTGCATTATCTGATGTTGAAATAAATGACAGAAATTTGGCTTTGGTTGATTTACAGGTATGCCAGAATCGTAAGGCGACCATTCTATTTCAGAAATCAAGATCATCTTGGATTCGGGAAGGTGACGGTAATACTCGTTATTTTCATGATCGGGTATGTAATCGTGGCTTTCGAAATGAAATTCATGGTTTGTTTTTGGGTGGTGCTTGGAAAGAGGATGTTGTGGGTATGAAGCAGGGTATTTTACATCATTTCAGCAAACATTTTGCAAAGCCTTTTGCGGATAGGCCGAAAATTATGATACCATGCATGCGTACTTTATCTATTGAGGATAATAATTTATTGTTAGCAAAGTTCAGTGATGATGAAATTTATGCTACTCTTATGTCTTGTTCTGGAAGGAAGAGTCCAGGCCCTGATAGAGTTAACTTTCACTTTCTCCAGACTCATTGGGAGGTTTTGAAAGGAGATTATATTGCTTTTCTGAGGGATTTTTATTATTCAGGGGATTTGTGCAGGGCAATAAATTCTACATCTATTGTATTGCTGGCTAAAGTTTTTTCTCCGACAGAGATCAATCATTTTCGTCCTAAATCATTGGTTAGCAGTGCGTACAAATTATTATCAAAGCTTTTGGCTAACTGACTGAGGTTAGTGATTGATAAAGTTATCTCTCCTCAGCAGTTAGCTTTCATTCGAGGTAGACAGATACAAGAAGGTATTTTGCTGGCCTGTGAATTATTGCATCATGTGAAATCTTCAAAGGACCCTACAATCTTTTTGAAAGTTGATTTTGCAAAAGCATATGATTATGTTAGCTGTTATTTTTTTTTATTAACTTGATGAGGAAAATGGGGTTTGCTGAAAGGTGGATATTTTGGATGATGGCGTGTCTCCAGTCGGCTTCTGGCTCAGTACTTGTCAATGGAGCATCTTCTGGTATTTTTGACTTTCATCGTGGTCTCAGACAGGGTGACCCATTGTCTCTATTTCTGTTTGTTATTGCCACAGAAGGCCTGAACTTATTACTTCATCGTGCTGTGGATATGGGTGTGTTACAGGGGAATAAATGTGGGGAATCCATTTATACTCATTCATTATATGCAGATGATACCTTGTTCTTTGGCCCAGGGACTCTTCTGAATGTATAAGGAATGGAGGCTATTCTCAGATTATATGAGCTTGTATCTAGTTTCTGTATTAATTTCAAGAAGAGCAGTATATTAGGAATAAACATTTCTCCTGATACTCTGCAGAGTTTTGCAAGAGATCTACATTGTGAGGTGATGTCCCTTCCTTTTGAGTATCTAGGGATTCCAGTGGGTTGTAATCCAGGTTATGTGCGTTC
>JAOWBN010024027.1:0-20033 GCA_028565015.1 Pinguicula moranensis
CTATTCTTTAGAGTATCATCCATTGATAATATGGTGATCTCTATGCGGGTCAATCTGATGTACTTGTCAACTACAAGTATCCATGTTTCTAGCTTAAGTGTCACTACACTATAGTTGATGAGATCCACTATTTCCTTCAAAAGGAATCGGCTGAGAACATGCTAACCTGTCCGTATTAATGATGACTTGTCTCACTAATACTATGGTCAGGGACATTTGTATTGATAACTTTAATTAGAGTGGTCCCATCATCACAACTCTTTGTGATACACTCTATGTTATCAACACCAGACTTCACTCTTGTATATGTTATAAATAAAGAAGTAGTGAAGGTTGCTATAATCATATATACAATATTAAAGTGTCAATACATAGACCTAAGATGATTGGCCTTAGGACATAACACTAACATTTCACCCAAAGATATTATTCTTTCAATTTCTAGATGATCCTTGAAGTTGTGATTAATTCAATCTATTCCTGATTTTGAATTGCTAATGTATGTCTCATGGATTTTTGATCCATCAATTGGTCGATCCAGTGGTGAAGGGTTGTCTGCTCTTTCACATAGACAACTTATACTTCTCTCCTCACTTGACTTCTAGTTCTGGGAGCTACTTCTCTATGCTGAGTCCCTTCTTCTTTTTCACCATCGGTGGAGTTGCAACTCCCTGAACAGGGGAAGCTTCCCTTAATAGTGAGGGGAAACCATCTAGATAATCATTGATAGGCTCTACATGGTGATCAAACAGGGGTTCCACAGTAGGAGTAGCATGATGAGTTTTATGGCTAGTGACTTCCATATGGGCCCCGTTGGCAAGTAAGATCATTTGATTCTCAGTTGGTATCCAGCTTGCTTGGGGCTTTGCATTCCTACTAGATGTCCTAGATGCTGACTATGGCCATCACTCGAGTTTAAGGGGGCTCCATATATGCTGCTTAAGTAAGGATTCTTCTAAATCCTGCTCCATGGCAATAGGGGGGATTTCTCTATCTGCCTTTGGGGATTTAGTATATCTCTTTTTTGGTGCAAACTGATGATCATCACTATGTGCAAAGGCTGACTGGAAGCTCGTTTCTGACTCCACTATTTCAATGCTAACTTCTGAGATTGAAGATAAGAGTTCTGACCATGTAATGGTCTCTTTCTTGGCTTTATCAACCTCTTTGATGTATAATAGATAGTGCATGTTATTGATGTCTACCACCATTGTTGATGGGATATTCTGACCAATAGGGAGATCAAGTAGCATTTGTGCCCCTTCCAACTGCGAGCGCCTCTCAGTTAGGGGATCCAGACAAATAAAATCTCCCATTTGCTGCCCAACCTGTTTCAGTATTCCTTTCTCCCATGCAATCAATGGAAGACCGTAGATAACCAACTCTGCTCATGCTTTAATAAGTTAGGGAGGTCACAAATTTCTTCCTCCCAAATCAGAACTTTACTAGACCCCATGGCACTAACTATGATGTTATGGTAGCCAGCTCTTTTGAGTTCCAGTTCAGATCCTCCCAAATTAGAACTTTACTCTTAATTTAGCAACTCTTCCAGATGATAGCCAAGAGTAGTTGCTAACATTACAGATCAACTTAAAGGGGGGGGGGGGGGGATACCTTGGTGGTTTTGTTCTTGAAGTATGAGTTTATCTTTAGTAACCTCCTTTTTCTATGATTCCTCGGTCGGGTTGACTTCCACCTTAGGTGTGGTCTTTGATATTTGGCATGTCTGAAACTTGCGAAAGGACACAAGAACCCATTTCAACTTAGTCTTTTTTACTACCTTAGGTGGTTGGTTAACATGTGTTCCCGAGTGGTGCCAATAGTTCATGTCAGTTGAACTGGTGTGGTACCATATTGACTGTGTTCCCTCTGAGTTTATATTGTCCCAGTCAAGTATTATTCAAACCATACAACAACCTATCCATATACTGAATGTCAACATATTCAGCAAAACCAAAAGGTAGACCATCTCTTCCTTTTTTCCTTGCAATATGCAGCATGTGTAACTTACCATGTTTCTTCAGGATAGTTTCTAAGCTAGCAACATAGGAATTAGGTGGAAAGTTAGATATAAAAAAGGTTCCTTTACTGAGCATACCACGGTTACCTCTAGTGTTCTGGTTTATAGTTGTTCCTGGTCTACAAAGGGGGGACTTTTGGATTTGTGTTCTTAGTCCCCCAGCATAAGTGAGTCCAGGTTTCATTTCTCTAAATGGCACACTCCTTGGAAGAGGAAAGACACCACGGGGGCCTAATCTAGCATGGATATGGCGCATTTCTTTCACTCCAAGGTTTTTGGCATAAGATGCAGTTCTTGCTCCTAACTAATGTCCACCATAGTTGTTCCTCCATAGACCACTAGATGTCATCCACGTTCGTTACGGTGGCCAAACTGGTTTTCAGGACGGGTATTGCCAATACCCAATCCCAACCAAATAAGAAATGTGATCAGATTTATGTTCTCGGTCCCGTCCCAAAAACCTGAATTCCAATAAAAAAAAATTAGGAATTCAGGTATCGGGATGGGACGGGTTCGAAAAATACACAAAAATTTATAATCCTAAAATTAAAAAAAAATCCTAATTTCCCAATTACCCTAAACCAAAAACCGTCCCGATTCCTGACTTATTTCGGGTAATCAAGAATTCGGTCTCTCGAATCCCGACCGACCGTTTGGCCACCCCTAATATTCGTTGCTTCTTGATGTAGTCTCTCTTCATTTTTCAGACCGGGTAGTGTGGAATGCTCCATGGTGCCACCATTTCGGCTTGGGACAATTTGTATATCAGTGGCTTCACTGTGCTGCTACAATAAGTTATCTAAGGAGAAAGGGAAGGAAGGATGGATTGTAGGTCTCCCATGGTACCAAAGGTATCCCCGGGAAGAGGAGAACGTAGGCAGTTGAAGAAAACAAGAAACAACAATACTTCCCTGGTTTCCTGAATGTTTGATCCAAATACCAATCCCAAATCCTTGCCAATTGTTATGATTTGGTCAGCCTCATCCTCCAGCTGAAGGCTTTTAGAGTTTTTAGATTAAGTATGCTCCCAACCGTAACTAACGAAGTAATCGATCTTGGGAATGAGCAAGCAAGTTTTGACATGCACAAAACCTGTTAATTGGAACTCAAGGCATTATCATAGAATATATAGCATAAAATCAAATCAAAAGAACATAAAATTCAATCAAAGTATGATATAACCACTGTACTCCACATTAGGAGTAAATAAATTCTTAACCTTGCATCATTGATAATTGCGTCATGAGAATTGTGGAAGAGAATGTCATCTTTGGATCATAAAAACGTGAAGAAAAATTTATTCTAAATTTTTTCCAAAAATTACAAAACTGTATGAATCTCTCCTAGAAAGAAGAACTCGACTAAGACTAGGGAGAAAAAACTAAAAAATTCAACTCTTTTCCTCTCTAAGTCCACCTCTATTTATACTTATCTATAACTAAGTCTTAGAATCTAAAACAAAATAGGAAACACATTAACTTGTACACTAAGAAACTAATTCTAAACAATATTAATTAATCTAGTAATATAATTCTTCTCTTATTGGCAACCTTCATTTTTAAAAAGTCTCCTCTTCCTTTGTAGACTTCTTCTATTCCTTCATTGTCACATTTTTCCCTTGCTTGGAGGGCAAGTCACGTGTTTTTCCCTTGCTGGGCTCAGAATTTGGAGTGTTTTACATTTCGGTCCCTTTCTGGGTCAAATCATGAGCGAGTGTCTTCTACAAAACTGTGGTATGTCTTCTGTGCTTTCCACTGATATATCGCACGTCCAAATAAGATCTTAAGATCTCGACTTATGGCCCACCGACGTAAACAATGAAGAAAGAATAGTTACTGGACACTTTTTGCCAACTGAAGTTCAAGCTAAATTTTGCCCACTATAGAGTCTAAATCTATGAAAGTGTCCTTCGTGGAAGTTGTAGTCCTCCTTCCAATGATCATTATCTACACATAGAATAACTCAAGTTCTGATTTTTTTTAAGTTGGGTGTCAAAGTTGAAAATTTTGCTTGTGCCTCACTCAAAAATCGCCAATTTCGTCCAATGATCATTATCTACACATAGAATACTACCAAAGCATAAATCATGCTATAAAAATACTAGATCATACTTAAATGAGTGTAAAACACACAAAATCATCATTAAATCATTAAAGTAAAGATGTACTATTTGATTCACATCAATGGATTATCAATATATCAATGCAACCAAGTTGGGTTCTTCACTGGTTATAATGAATATGAGATTGAGGTGAAGGACTTAGGACAATTGAAATACTTCATTGGCATGAATGTGACTCATGGGCCAAAGGTGATTGTTTTGTCCCAAAGAAAGTATGTCCTAAACTTTGCTCAAGGAGATAGGTTTGTTGGGTTGCAAGTCTGCTAGTGTGCTTATTGATCATAAGTCAAATCTGAGTGCAAAAATTGATGAGCCAGTTAACAAGGAGAGATACTAAATATTGGTAAACCATTTGATATATCCGAGTCATATTTTTCTATATCCTTTGGTGTGAATGTGCTAAGTCGCTACATGCATGATCCTAAGAAGGGTTACCTGAACGAATTGTATTAGATTCTATGGTATCTGAAAAGTGCACTAGGAAAAGAACTCATCTTTTGAAAGAATGGGAACCTGAACACTGTGGGCTACTCTGATTCAGACTGGGTTAGCTGCGTTGATAGCAGAAATTTCATGTATGCATACTGCATGTTCATAGGAGGAAATTTGGTCCAATGGAAGAGTAAGAAACAACCGATGATTGTTCATTCCACAGCTGAAGCAGAGTACAAAGCCATGACCATGAGTGTTGCAGAGATTATCCGATTCAGATCCATGTTAGTGGAGCTCAAGATGGACCAAAGGGTCTAGATGAATTTGTGGTGTGACAACAAGTCAGCCATCAGTATTGCCAACAACCAAGTGCAGCATGACAAGACCAGGCATGCGATTATGCGAAGATCAATAGGTTCTTTATCAACGAGAAACTGAACAGTGGACTATTGGAGTTGAGATATAGCCACCAAGGAGCAAGTTATTGATGATCTCACTAAGGATCTTAGTTCACTAGATTTGGTTAGACTATGTGACAAAATGAATTTAGTTAATTTTTTTCGTCCATCTTGAGGAGGAGAGTTAGTATTTTTTATTAGTATAGGGACCTATGTGCAACCACTGTCACCACTACTCTCCCCCTCTCGCCATATATCTCTATTATCTGGCGAGTCATCAAAGAATCAAGATACCCCATGGAAGAAGTACGGCTCATGTTCCCGGAACATGGCATCCATACTCACAAACAGTCTTCTCTCAACTGGGCTCCAACACACATATCCCTTCTGAGTGGTGAAATAACCCACAAAGATACTCTTGATAGCTCCAGGATCCAATTTACCGACCTCGGTCTGTTATCATGCACAAAGAACACACAACCGAAGTTATTCAAACGAGGAGTATTTGGCTTTGTACCTTTCCATACCTCAAACGGGGATTTCCACTCCAGGATCCGTGAGGGCATCCTGATAATCATAAAAGTTGTTGTCATAACCGCTTGTCACCATATGTACTTTTGAACTCGACCGACCCCAGGAAGATGATGATTCTTCCTTTGGGCTAACCAATTCTGCTGTGGTGTGTATTGAACATAGTCTGATGGTAAATACCTTAGGACGACAAATACTCAGCAAATGCCCTCTTCGTGTACTCTGTCCCATTATCAGACAATAAAGAATTCACCCCTTTATTATACTTAGTCTGAACCCCTTTGTGTCAATCTTCAAAACATGCAAACATATCATTGTTAGTCTTCATAAGATAGAGTGAGATGACCCAAGAGTAACACAATGTATGACACAAAGTATCAAAACCCATTGAAAGTTATTGTGGCACAAGGGCACCATATATCAGAATGCACAAACTCAAAGGCACATGAGCTTCTGCAACCATAACTGACATACAAGCTTCTGGTGTGCGAGAAAGTTTGTCTTTATCAATAGCTGCAAATAGGCAGGGATTAAATAAACTGAAAGTTGAGAAGGAAGGGTGACTCAACTGCCTATGGTTACACTCGGCGTAGAGTGCATAAAAAAATGGCCTATGGTGAAGTAGCACTAAGTTCTTCGTACTCCTCCTATTTTCTCCAAATTTCTCAACTATGGATGAGAGGACCAAGTCCATTCCCTTTCGATCCATGTAACACAAGCCACTACGCCATGTCTCAGTTCCATAACTCTTGTCTGTCCTTTTCTCTCAAAAGATCACATTTGGAATATTAAACAAAGCAGTGCAGTTTAGTTATTGGACAAATGTCATTTATAGGAGATTCATGGTAAAAGAGAGATATGCAAAACTTTTTAAGTTAAAGTGTTGATATATTGCATTGTACCCTTATCGATCATGGGCTGATCGTACCATCAACTATTTTGACACTCAACAGAGCTGCTAGACGAGTATAGGAGGATAACTCCCTAGCATTACCTGTCACATGTCCGAATACCATGGAGTCAACAATCCACTCTGGTGATCCAACAGTGGAAAAAGAGGCAAGGGCCTAACTACAATCTCCTACCCTTGTTTCCTGCAACCTCCCTTGGATCACCTTCAAGTATGTTCGATCCTTCTTCGAGAAGATTCCCCTCAACACAGATTCTACCTCCACAGCCATGACCCCAACCTCCAGATTGTCCCTTCCACCTGAATCTGCCCCTCCTTAGGTAGCTTAGTACAAATCTGCATCAAATGAGCTATCTCTCAATAGTGGTAGCACATGCGAGTCTCCCCTTGTACAATAGTAGGGGTAGTGGTGTTGGTCGAGGCATTCATTCCCTGTATTATCCCGACAAAGACCTTCAGAACCTCGAGATCAAGCTTACCCAACGCCTCCAATCCTTTACCTACCACACTGTCCATATTTTCATTCATCTTCCACACAACTACTCCAAGATCCTCCAATCACCAACACACTGACAGTTAATCCATAATCCACTACATCAAGAATCCACAATCCATAATTCACCACTCAACACCTTCACAATCTAACACACCTCAACACAATCCAATTTTTCACAATCCAAGACACCACAATCAATTTCCCATACTATCGCGTCTAATTGGATTTTTCAATTTTAGGCAAACATCATCACCATCACTCCCACCCACCATGTATAAACCAACAATAAACACAAACAATCCAGTTTATTATCCAAAATACACATTACTCTGCAACAACCGAGAAAAAACTAACTAAAATGTTGTCAAAAACTGCACAAACCTGACAAACTGCACTTTGATGGTGGCACATGGGAGTGCGTGGTGGCGCATGAGTTTGTAGAATCCTCCCAGCGCAGACGTGCAGTCCGTGGCTCTCATATCCAATGCTCAGATCCGCAAACAACCAGAAACTGCGCTGTCTAACTGTCTGACGATGGGATGGTTGGTGGAGTTGCCGACTAAGCGTGGGCAGCGAAAAGCGGCTTGGCAAAATGGTTTGGATACCAACTTTAGAATTAGACAATCCAAAGCCTTAGATTTATTATTTGGTCCTTGGCAATATATAGGGTATATAAAACCTATTTGCTAATAGGTCCCTCACTCACACAGAATACAATAATAATACTAATAGTTTCCACAAAACAAGAAGATTTTGATACTCTAATCAGAATGAGATGCAGACCATCTTATGCAAATGGGGTTGCAGTGTATTTACATAAAATTCTTAGTGGGTAGATTTTTCGCTTTCCATTTTCTCATACCCTTCTGCCAGCTTCTCATTTAACCAGCAGAATGGCAACTATTGTTTCCTGTACTCCACATCATTGAAGTAATTCAAAATGGCACAAGTCAAATTACGTTTACCACTATAAGTGGTAAACATAACAAACGTATATACCTTCAACAAAAAGTTAATGAAAATTTAATTAGATAAGAACCTAATAAACATAGTCATAAGTTTATAATCTATGACGTGGATGGCTCATGAACTATTTACAAAAGTTTATAATCTGAGTGGTTCTAATTAGAACCTAATAAACAAGGTCATAAGTTTATAATCTATGACGTGGATGGCTCATGAACTACTACAAAAGTTTAAAATCGAAGTGGTTCTAAAAGACAGATTCTTCAAAACCAATTTAACAAACAGCAACTCTAGATCCATTTGGAGGCTGCCTCAGTTCAATCTGTCAACAATTTACTTGGAACAACGAAAGAACATTCACCCAATTACTGAAAGAATGCCGAAGTTTGAATAAGTTGAGAGAAGACCGTGAGAACAAGGGAAGAGACTGGATCTTCAATGATCAAATCTGTATGTGTATATTGTATTATATAGAGTATTGTACAACACATAATTACAGAATTGGTTACAGAATTGTAGGAACAATAATTGACAAAATGCTAAAATAGATCCGAGATTATAGGGATTGTGATAATCACGTGGGTTCGTATTATTCTCACTAACATGCCCCCTTAAGTTGATGGGTGGAGAAACCACCATAAGCTTGTCCCGTAAGAACCGAAATCTAGTCATAGCAAGATGTTTAGTAAGTATATCGGCAAGCTGATCATGAGTGCTAAGAGGCCTAATACTTATGTCTTTGTTCATAACCTTCTCTCGAAAGAAGTGGTAGTCAATCAATGTGTTTAGTGCGGGCATGAAAAACTGGATTAAATACTAAGGCAAGAGCACATATGTTATCGCACCATAAGACAGGACAATCGTCAATGGGAATTCGAAAGTCACAAAATAGCATACAAATCAAGTAAAGTTCACCTGTAGTTAAGGACAAAGCACGATATTCTGCTTTAGTGCTGGAGCGTGAGACAACACTCTATTTCTTGGCAGGCCGCGGGATAAGAAAGGAAATGCCACTGGCTATCAATTAATCCAGTAATAGCAGGAAGAGAGGATCCTATAACCAGGATGTCATCGACATAGACTAGAATAAATAGGTGTATACCTGCTGAGTGAAGTATGAAAAGAGATGAATCATTAACAGAACATGTGAACCCGAGGTCTATGGGAGCACTAGATATTCGAACATACCAAGACCGTGCCACCTGCTTGAGACCATATAAAGCCTATCGTAAAGTGCATACATGATCAGGATAATGGGCAGACATAAAACCCGGTGGTTGCGCCATATAGACAACTTCCTCAAGCTCACCATTAAGAAATGCATTTGATACATCAAGCTGACGAATAGACCATGAGTATTGAACATCCAATGATAGAAACAATTACAAGGTAGCCATCTTAACAACAGGGCTAAATTTCTCAGAAAAAAGAAAAATCAAGACCATACTCTTGCTCAAAGCCACAAGCAACGAGTCGAGCATTGTATCTGTCAATGGAACCATCAGATTTTTGTTTAATTTTGTAGATCCATTTGCATCTAATAACATGTTGCCCAGGTGCGCGAGGACAGAGAACCCATGTATGATTCTGAACAAATGTGCCAAACTTTGCCTGCATAGCAATTATCCACTTCGGAGACGGGACATCTTGCAGGTAGGTAGACGGTTCGCACGAAACATGAACACTTACAAGAGCCTAAAAGGGATGGCGAGTAGCAGTATATAAATGATAATCAGGAAAAGGTTTAGGACGTGATGAACCCGTCTGAGATCGAGTGACTTGTGAAGTGGGAGGAGGAATATAGGGTAAGACTGGACCTAGATCCAACACATCCTCAAGTGCAGGAAAAGGAATCGAACCTAGTGAGGGATGAGAGGTACGGTCGGACGACCTAGGACTCACTGACCCCAAGGTATGGGCCGATGAAGTAGCACCCGAGGGCTCGACTAACGAGCGGGGACACATAATCTGAGCATCGGTCGAGAGATGAGGAGTGGGTTCTGCATGTGTCTGGTCATTGGCCGAAGAAAGAGGAGAGGACTGGATGACCAAGGAACACAGCCGAGAAGGTACTGCATGCTGGCTGATAGAGAGACATGGTCGAGGAATTGCTGCACCAGGACTATTCTCGACCAGTCGAGGAGAAGTACCAATCGGATGAGGCAGAATACTAGGATGCTGCTCCACGGTTACACCTGAAAAATTAGGAACCGAAAAGGAAGGTGGAACAAAAGAACTTGGGAGGGGCGAGATGTTACCTGAGTCAGGGACAGCTACTGCAGAGGTGCGAGGAATCGAAGGATGACCCAGAAAAGTAGTTTCATAGAAGATCACATGTCGGGAGATGTATGTAGTGCAAGACACAGGATCGAAGCATTTCTAGCCAGCATATTGGGAACTATACTCAAGGAAAATACATTTGGAGCTACGGAATATGAGTTTGTGAGAATTATAAGGGCGAAGTAATGGAAAACATGCACACACAAAGCATCTAAACTTTGAATAGTCAGGAGCAAACCCAAATAATTTCTCAAAATGACTAATATTATGCAGGACATGAGTGGGAAGGCGATTGATGACAAATATAGCAGTAGAGCATGCTTCTACCCAAAAAGTTTGACGGTAGATGAGATTGAGCTAAGAAGGTAAGGCCCAATTCGACTATGTGACGATGCTTTTGTTCAACAAGATCATTCTGCTAAGGTGTGTGTGGATGACGAATAATTCCACATTTATCAAGAAAGGCTTTAAATGAGTTTGAACATAATTCACCCCCTCCATCGGTTTGAAGTTGTTTGATTTAATGAGAAAACTGATTTTCAACCATTGTACGAAAGGTGATAAAGGTTTGAAACACATTAGATTTTGCTTTGAGTGGGTAAAGCTAAGTAAAACGAGTAAAATCGCCATTGAATATAACATAGTAACGAAATCCCTGAACAGACAACAAATAGGTAGACCATACATTAGAATGAATCAATTCTAATAGTTTTGAAGTAAGTCTAGTAGATGGTTCAAAAGGTAATTGTTTACTCTTTCCAAGTTGAAAGGGTTCACAAACTGATAAACAAATAAGATCACCAACATACGGTAATTGAGAATGAGAAATTATATGACGAACAGTAACAGGTGATGAATGACCAAGACGAGCATGCCAAACAGAAAATGTGGGTTTAGACTCAACAACTCCAGCAAGGGCTTGTTTGATATCAGGAGGTCGAAATGAACTTAGCTAGATTGGGTACATCCCGCGACTACTCGGTCCCTTCAGCAGTGTTTGTCCTGTCTGTTGTCCTTAATAAAGAAACCGAAATCAGTTGGGACAAAGCAACATTTATTGTCAACACAAAATTTGTAAGCAGATAGCAAATTAGCAGAGGCATTAGGGCAATGGAGGACACGAGATAAATAAGGGCCTGATGGAATTTGTAACATTCAAAGAGCTAGTGTTCATGATCCTCAAACCTCTACCATTACCCACTGCTACCAAGTCAGATCCGGATTAGGGTTGCTGCTGCGCAAGGGGAGCAATCCCATTGGCAATATGTTCATTTGCTCCACTGTCGACAAACCAAACACTATCATCAACATCCAAATTAGCTTGAGCAGCCAATGCAACAATTTGAGCAGGTGGATGTTGTCCTTATAAAAAAAAATTCATCCGTTGATAACAGTTCAAAGTAGTGTGATAATACCTATCACAAATTTGGCATTTGACTGCTTTGGGATTGGGCTCGCCTCCTAAATATTTCTACCAGTCAGTTGGGCCATGAGACTATATCTGCTGCCCTGAATGAATAGGCCCGTGAAAATTTACACGTCCAGGCCCAGAAAAATGTTTCTGGCCCAATCGCCCTCTACCATGCAGACCATCACGGTGCTCCTTGAAATTCTGGGTCTGTTGGAGTGGCTGGGCCGGATGAAGCAATGGGACACGAGATAGATATGGCAACTGCTGATAAATGCGAGAATCACGCGTGGAGAATCCTTCACGCGGTGAAGAGCCTCCAGATCATTTTGAACCTCGATTCTCCCAATTCTGCTGTCGTCCAGATGAAGAATAGAAGCCAGTAGGTTTAGATACTACATCAGGGATTTTAGCAGCATATGACAACAATGATTTTTCAAATTGATCGAGAGATATCAGATTTCCTTCTCTGATAATGTTTATGTTCGCCATAAACAGATCAAAATGAGAATGAAGTCCACCAGTAATGTAAGAAATGAGATCATCCTCTGTCACTTCAGTCCCATTCATCCTTAAGTCAGCAGCAATGAGTTTTGAAGAATCAATATAATCACCACAAGTTAACGCTCCTTGAGATAAGGTTTGCAGTTTTCGACGAAGATCAAAAAGATATGTTTTACTCTTACAACTGTACTTCGTAGCCAAGAATGACCACACAGCAGCAGATGTTTTCTGATGGAAGACAAGCGCAAGCACACGATCCATAAGAGTAGAGTTAATCCAACTTAAACAATACTGATCCTTTTTGAATCAGACTAGAAATTCCAGATTTGATTTCCGAATGGCAGCACCATCGACCCCTTCACCATCAATGAATTTGGGCGGTTGTTTTTCAGTGCCATCAACAATGGCCATGAGTTCGTTGCTTCTAAGAATTGGAGTAATTTGTGATGTCCAGACAAGATAATTGGAGCCATCACGCTTCGTAATAATCACTTGTGGAAGACTTGGTGATGAGAAATCTGAGGAAGTGGCCATTTGAACACAGACAACAACGACTGATTAATCTGGATTGGAAAAACTTATTCCACGAATGAATCTTAAGAGCAAAAACAATCTGAGGAATATATTGCACACACGTGCAGGTATAGGGATTATGTGGATAGATAAAAAAAATAGCATGAGCCAATATGCTCTGATACCATAAAAGAATGCAAAAGTTTGAATAAGTTGAGAGAAGACCGTGAGAACCAGGGAAAAGACTGGATCTTCAATGATCCAATCTGTATGTGTATATTGTATTATATAAAGTATTGTACAACACATAATTACATAATTGTAGGAACTATAATTGACTAAACGCTAAACTAGATCTGAGATTATAGGGATTGTGATAATCACGTGGGGTCCGTATTATTCTCACTAACAGTTACCAACAAGCTAGGGCTCAATGCTTCATTTTTTTGCTCCAATAAGAGTTCATGAATCAGAAGAAAATATATAATTGCCCGTTAGAGAGATAATGTTTATTGCATTTCAAAAAAGCATATTACTGATATAAAGATATCATCAATAATTTATTCAACTAAAGGATATAATGCAATCTAGAGACAGGCAAACATCTTGGCACGTACCGCACAGTTTGCGGGCTGAAAAATCTAGCCCGGTATGCGCACATTTATAAAATGTCCGCATGCCAAAAAATGCACGTATTTTAACATATGTCCATAGCACGACACGCATAAAAAAATTTGTCATGCCGAGTCAGCCCGCATTCAAATGGATCACGCACGTTTGCACGTTTTTTTTTTAATTTTTATGATTATTTAATAAAAATAATAGTGTTATTTAAATGAAACTTTTTTGAAAAAAAATCTGGTGCGTGCTAGCCCGCACGATTTGCGGGCTAAATTATGCCCAGCACGTGCACTTTTATAAAACGGGCGGGTATTACACGCACGTTTTTTGAAAAAGAAAAAAAATTGGCCCGTACGCCCTCACATTTTAATACGGGCGATTTAGGCACATTTGCATATTTTTTCCGTATGTGTCGTGCCTAACCCGTTTGCACGCACACGTTTGTATGTCTCTATTGCAATCACAACTAAATGATGTACCAACCTACCATTCAGCATCATCTAGACCAATTTTGCAGGCTTTTCAACCATAGCTAAGCCATTTACCACCACGAAACGTACACTCTTCTCCTCCTGTATTACTAAGTCGTGGAACCTTGATCTCGTTTCGAACGAAGTTGCTAGCTCCCTTCTCTTAAAAATACAAGGACCTACATGCATGCATCAACTTTAGACATTTAAAATTGATCGTAGTATATTGTTTATAACGACGGAGGGAGGGGGAGACAAGGGGGCCTTGGTCTCCCACTCCACCCCCAAGATTTAAAAAAAAACAAAAAATTATAATACAGGATTTTTTTTTTTTACTTTGGTCTCTTTTGAGATATTGTATATATATTTAGTGCATTAAATAAGCAATTGTATCTGTAGCTTAGTTGGAAGATGTGCAAGAATTCCTCAAAGATGGTCAGGGGTTCGAATATGTCGAGTTGTTTTTCTTCTTTTTGGATGAATAAAAAAAGCAACAACTAAAAACCCCAACTTAGGATTCGAACACTGGAGGGCGGTTTGATAAAATCCTTTTCGAACCACTACGCTACAGAGAATTTGCCATTATTATTGCTTCAAATAAACGTGTATATCTATATTAATTTCAGATAGTTATTAACATTTTTTTAAAGTTCCTTGACATAATTATTTTTATAGTTGAATTTTTATCTGGATTGTTAGCCAACCAAATTCTAAACTTCTGAATTTGTTTATGTTATAAATAAACAAACTAGTGGTTCAAATTTGTGGGGACAACGATCATTACAATTGCTACTTAAACAAACGTCTTATTAAAAATATTTTTAAAATAATATTTTTATCAAAAAATAGTAATATTAATCCAATATTTTTTTATAAGGTGATTCTACTTGTATTAACTCTTTCATTTTATAGCACAATATCTGAATGCACATAAGTGATTGGACAGATTACACCTGACCTTTACTAACTCTACTCAAACAAAAAAATAATTTGACCCCCCTGCTTGAAATCCTGGCTCCGCCCCTGAGTGGACATCGACTCACTGGGCGAACATGGCATCTCTTTTTATTTCACAAACTCTCTAGCTACCTAGACTGAGTCAGAGATGCGAGTTGCCTTCGACAAACTGAGAACCATCGCCGCTATCACAGTCCTACAGAAATTTAACCATACAGGGAATAAATTTAGTTTTGTTTGGTTATTGAGCGTCACCAGCATCGAGAAGGCGGTGGGGCTACTTAATGCGGTGAAGGTTGGGGAGAAGACCATCAGGGCAAATGTTATTAAGTATCAAAAGCCCCCGGCGATGATGGCAGTGCAAACATCAGCCCCTGCACAGCTGAGAACACTGAGTAGACCTCTGGAAAAATTGGGAAATTCATAAAACCTCTTTCACTCCAACTATCGAGTAATTCAAATGGCTTGATTTGTGTATAGTGGTTGATCTGCAAACAATATCTAGAGACGCAATTCTCGGGGAGACCGCAACTGGTAGGGACTGGAATCAGTCAAGGTAGCACTTCTACCGGGGATGGAGTAATGGAATCACAGGCGCAACGGACTCCTTCCTCAGGGCGGAGAATAGTTGGGAAGCGGTAGGCCTCCATAACATTCAACAATGGTCCCCGCAAGCAGCCTCCTATCGAAACAAAAAGTTGTTGAAGTATCAAACAAATATCCGAAAGAACAAAAACATGTTGAATGATGTCTCACGCATCTGTTCCAACCTAGCTACTGGATCAGTAGAAGAGAAGGATGAAGAAAAAAACAAAGTTCTCTATTTTATGTAATAAAGAGCAGAATGAAGTCGTTGTTCTTGGTGAAGAAAATGAAAGAGCCCTTTTATTAATGAAGAGAAGATATATGGAGAATTATGGACGCTACGATTTAGCACCGATCCGAAGTTCCACGTATGAGACGACTTACTATCTCGTTTTGTTTTGTTTTGTATACAATGAAAAAAGGATTGTCATTTATAAGTTAAGAGAAATGAGAGGAAAACACTGTAAGCAAAAAAATGGGTGAGAAAATAACAAAATAAAGGAGGAAGAAGGAAGTTTCTTCTTCCTAAGAAATCTTTGCAGTTGTTCGATCTATTTGGTTGTTTTGTTAATCTGAAACTCGGATTGAGTTTCTAAATGGTATCGGAGCTGTAAGGTTCAGTTGTATTGAAGTTGGTTATTGGAATTGCATTCTGTTGACATGGCAAAAACTGACGCCGAAAAGGAATTGGAATTGCTCGTGATGAAGCGTAAGAACAAGATGAAGAATTGATGGAGGAACAGTTACAAATGCATGGATTTGAAGCAACCGATTGAGGATTCGATGTTCTATCTAAAGTGGAAGCAAGCAAACAACTTGGTGTGTTCTTGGATTCGTGGTTCCATGCGTCCAAAACTGATGAAAACTTGTATGTTTATTAAGTATGCTCGAGTTTTGTGGCCAAGTTTAGAGAAGCAACTTGGAACTTCTGGTCGTCCTCACCTTTTTGAGATGAAACCTAGTGTGGCAGTGCTTAGACAAGGAGCATGAGTGTGAATGAATTCTATGGGACGCTTAAAATGATATGAGATCAATATGGTAAATTGAGACCTACGCCATTTATGACACGAGAGATTGGAGTGATGCTGTTAAAAATAGACAATGAGGACAAGTTCATGGAGTTTTCGATGGGATTTAATGAGGCATATGAAGCAGAGAGAGGATACATTATTCAAACATCACCCGTACCAGATATTGATGACATTTATGGCATGGTTATTGCAGCTGAAAAACATAAACAGATGAGTGTTAATGTCATTGCCAATCATGAAGGATTGAACACGACTATGATGGCAAAAGGGTGAATTGGAAGAAAGAATCAGGAGAGAAGGGGCATTTGAAATGCAACCATTGTACAAAATAGAACACACTATTGATGAGTGCTTCAAACTTAAAGGATATCCAGAGGGTTGGAATGAAAAGAGAAATGACAGAGGGCATCTGAAGTGTAGCCACTGCACATGTACTGGCCATACTGTGGATGAATGCTATAAGTTTTATGGATATCCGGAGAGTTATTTTGATAAAAGAAAGCATGGGAAGGAAGGTTATGCAGCTAATCAGGTTGGAACTTTTGATGATGGAACTCCATTGGACCTCAAAACTGATAGGATTGGCAGCTTGTTTGAGACAGTAGGAAGTCTACAACGCGAGTTGCAGAGGTTTTCTAAGGTGAAAAGAATCAGGATAAATAATGTTAGTGAATTTTTGAACTCATAGCGTATGAAACTGCTTCAAGATCATGGTATTATGCATCAAAGATCCTGTCCTTACTCTCCACAAAAAAATGGATTAGTGGAGCACAAACACGGGACCTTATCACAAATAGCTAGAGCCCTATTATTCCAAGACAAATTATCCAAGAATTTTTTGGGAGAAGTTATACTTACAGCAACATACAGGTGGCCAAGTCGTGTACTGCAATGAGAATCACAATTTTTTGTTTTGCACAAGCAGATTCCTGATTTTGAAATGCTGAGAAATTTTTGTTGCCTATGTTATATTGTTGACACTAGTCAAGGATAAACATGATGCTCAAGCCTTGAAAGGTATATTTGTTGTCTATCCTTGCGGTAAAGGATACAAAATCTTTGTTCCTTCTCTACAGAAAATTGTTGTCTCGAGGCATGTTAAGTTATTTGAAGAAAGATTTTCCCTCAATAATGAATCTATGGTTGATGTTACTCTTCCAAGATGTACAATGAATGATGATAATGAGAATGTTTCGGACAACTTGGATTATTGCAGGGACATGTCAACTTGCAGTCTTTCTAACAACCTATCTGATGCAGCACCTCTGGATGTCCTTATCACACCATAGTTGCCTACATCTTTTGCTTTCAATGATGTACAATTTGATGCAAACTCAGAACCATATCTTGATGCCACAGATGTTTCCAATATTCTTGTAACAGAGTTGCCTCAACTTAGAAGAAGTACCAAGACAGTGAATCCTCCAACCTGGCTGGAGGACTTCAATGTTCTTGCAGCTCACTCAGACAGTGATGTATCAGATATACCTACACCCTCTAATCATTGTTGCTTTTTTTCCAGTGGATATCGTGCCTTTACCGCTTACCTTTTAGGTCTAAATGAGCCAAAATCATACAACCAAGCTAAAACTAATGCAAAATGGTTTTTGGCCATGCAGCATGAACTGCAGGCCTTAGAGGCTAACCAAAATTGGACACTCACTGATCTGCCTTCAGATAAGAAAGCCATTGGCTCGAAATGGGTTTACCGTGTTAAGTGCAAGCCTAATGGTTCAATGGATAGGTACAAAACCAGACTTGTGGCAAAGGGTTACACTCAAGTGGAAGAAGAAGATTTTTTGGAAATTTTCAGTCTAGTTGCTAAGGTGGTTACAGTGCGCCTTTTTTTTGCTATTGCACCATCTCAACGCTGCCATTTGCATCAGTTAGATGTTACTAACGCATTCTTACATGGGACACTAGATGAAGAGGTATGTATGCATCCACCCCTTGGTTACACCAAGGCAAAAAAAGGTAAAGTATACAAGTTGATCAAGACCCTTTATGGCTTGAAACAAGCTTCTAGGCAGTTGAATATTGCTTTTACTGGACGGTTGGAGACATATGGCTTTACTCAATCTCCTCATGATCCTTGCTTATTCCACTTGTCCAAGTCTCATCATCACTTGTTTCTTATTGTTTATGGCGATGATGTCTTGATTACAAGTACTTCCATGGCTAAAATTTGTCAGGTAAAGTAGTTTCTTCATTCAGAATTCACAATCAAGAATCTTGGAGAAGCAAGATACTTTATGGGAATGGAGATCTCTCGGTCTGATGCTGGTATGCACATTAGCCAGCGCAAGTATGTTAGGGACTTCCTAACAGAATCTGGGCATTTATAGTGTAATCATGCTCCAACTCCACTGCCTTCTGATCTCATATTTGAAGCTGCAGATAAAGACAACTCACCTTCATACCATAACCTTGAGAAGTATAGGAGTTTGGTTTGTAGAATACTCTATCTCAAATACACAAGGCTTGACCTTACCTATGCAGTGCAACAATTGAGTCAATGTGTGCATCAACCGCATGACTCTCATTAGAATGCAGCATTACATGTTCTCCGCTACATTTATGGGAATCAATCCCTCGACCTCTTCTATTCCAGCTCCCCTTAAGCCACATTCGCTTCCTACAGTGATGTTGATTGGGGCAGCTGCAAGACTTCCATACATTCACTCATTGGGTATTGTATTTTCCTTGGTTCTAGCCTCGTCTCTTGGAAGACAAAGAAACAAGCTATCATAGCTTGTTCCTCAGTTGAAGTAGAATATCGGGCTATGACCATGATTGTCTGTGAACTCCAATGGCTTGTTTATATGCTTAGAGATTTTCAATTATCTCCTACTCTTCCCATTCAATTTTGATGTGACAATAGGGCGGCCCTTGACATAACAGCTAACCCTGTCTTCCATGAGCGCACCAAGCATATTGAAATTGATAGCCATGTTGTTCAAGATCAATTCAAGGCAGGACTTATCTCTCCGTAGCATATTGCCTCAAAACATCAGATTGCAGACATTCTTACGAAGGCTCTTCCAGCAGCTGGTTTTTACTCCATTCTTTGCAAGATGAGCCTATGGAATGTCTCTCTTGAAGGGAGGGTATTGAAGTATCAAACAAATATCCGGAAGAACAAAAATATGTTGAATGATGTCTCACCCATCTATTCCAACCAAGCTACTAGATCAGCAAAAGAGAAGGATGAAGAAAAAAACAATGTTCTCTATTTTATGTAATAAAGAGCATAATGAAGTTGCCGTTCTTAGTGAAGAAAATGAAAGAATGCTTTTATTAATGAGAATCATGGACACTACGATTTAGCACCAATCTGACGGTCCATATATGAGACGTATTTCAATTTACTATCTCAATTTTGAATTTCCTTTTTTGTATAAAATGAGAAAAGAGTTGTCATTTGTAAGTTAAAAGAAATTAAAGGGAAAACACTGTAAGCAAAAAATGGTTGAGAAAATAAAAAAAAGGGAAGAAGGAAGTTTCTTCTTCCTAAGAAATTTGTGTATTTGTTCAATCAATTTCGTTGTTTTGTTAATCTGAAACTCGGATTGAATTTTTAAGAAAGTGGATGACCTTCATGGGTTTTTGTGTAACCTGCTGGAACGCCAGATTCTTCACAGAATTGGCAGCACCAATCTGGGTGTTATTCAAACTGAGAAAAGAGGATGAAAATCCAAGATTATGACATCGTGAGAATGCATATTCGGAAGAAAAATATGGAAGTGCTGGTCCCCTGGTTGAATCTCACCATTGGCGAGATCTCATATC